>CM045445.1:4330298-4531817 GCA_024666655.1 Dascyllus trimaculatus | reverse complement strand
TGCAGTTAACAAAATGATGGTAGGATTCTGCTCTGCTGCTTCAGTTTCAGGACCCTACTATTGTACATGCTGCCTCACTGTCAGGCTGTTACAGCACAGACCATTTATTTACGTTAATATTAAATATTGTGTTTCTTTTCCTATGTCGTGTCTTAATGTCCTGTGAAGACGGACGGCCTGTTGTATTTAACCTTGGGGCTACTTTGACAGTTTGAGGACTTCATGCCACTAGATGGCAGCAGATCCTAATCATCTGTCCATGGTATGTGTACAGTAATCCTGGCTTCAGCTGCTGCCTGTGCTGCCACTCATGTGTCGGGTCTGCATTCAGGATTTTCACTCCTGCATTTGCTAAAATTTGTTTCTGCTTTGCCACAGGTAACCCACTAAGATCATTAACGTTTCAACTGTTTTGTCATGTCCTGGTCTGGAGATGACAGGAGACCACAGATTCCGATTGAGGAAGAAAATGAGAAAGTCATCCCTGTCGTCCCTCAACGTCTACTGCTCTGTGTTTAATAGAATAAACTGTATGTGTCTCATTAGCTAAGTTTTTACTGATGAGCTCCTAGATGTCACTCTGAGAGCATCTCTAGAGGCATGAATGTTTTACACACCAAGCCAGTTTAAGTCTCCATAACCAACATGGCTGCCATGTGTCCCTTGACTTCGCCCTGAGTCAGCTGGGATAGACGCCACCCCTGACCCCTTTTATGTATTTTCATCTCTTGTGTCTTTGAGGCGCCAGTCTATGTTATAGATCCAATGACTAAACTGAAAGGAGTCACGAACCACAATAATATTTTTCGCTCAACTCTGAAGTTCTCCTCATCCCTGTGGAGTTTTTCAGCATCTTTAAGGTGTTTTTCTATGTAGTACTTGCAGCTTTTATTGACCTTGTTTGTCGCTGTTTTGAGCCAAACAATGTCTGATGAACTAAAAGATTACCCACAGCATAAATACTGGAAATACCTGATCTACATTCATCAGCTGGCCAGAAACACGACTACAGATGATGGCAGTGTTGTTCCATTAATGCAGGATATTTAAATAAATGTCTGTTAACTAACATGTTAGCTAAAACCTGCTGTGAAAGGTGATGTGTTTACAGCGTTTTGCACAAAAAAATAAGTCATTCTCTTGTGTGGAAGTCTAAGAGGATGTAGTCAGCAGCTGGCTGGTTTAGATTAACACAAAGACTGTGATTGGTATTCAATTTTCTAGTCCTGTTGGAGTCCATCAGGAGGACTTCGTCCATACATGGTCAGTAGGATGTAGAAACAGCCCGACTTACTGGATTTGTTTTGCTATGGGATGTTCCAGTAAAGTAATCCACTGGACTAACTGATGTATATTTTTTATTTGGGTGAACAAACACTACACCAATCTCCCAGGGAAACTACCCATGACTAAAGCACTGAACCGTACAGGCTTCCTTTATTGCTCTGAATCATGGTGTCAACAAGACTGTCTGAAGAAAGGATCTGGATAAACAAGAAATCAATATAGTGCTCAGGAGATTTCTCTTTTTTTGCCAGGTTGTTATTGCTATGTTCACTACACCTGACAAACAACAGCATGAAGAGCCGTGCATGGCAATGAATCTGTGTTCCATTTTATTTTGTGTCAAGTCTCCTGTGTTCTTTTCAGAAACACAAGAATGTGAAAACTCAGTAAGTTACACAAAACCGCAAACAATAAAAAGGACTATCTAACTAAGACCATTTATATTATTTAACATAATTGCTGGCAAAGCTGAAAGAGAATCAATCCATTTTATCCATCCATCCATCCATTGTCTATACACCGCTTAATCCTCTGTAGGGGCTGGAGTCTATCCCAGCCGACTTGGCGAAGGCAGTAGACACCCGGGACAGGTCGCCAGTCTATCACAGGGCTACATATAGAGACAGACAACCAAGCACACTCTCATTCACACCCATGCATGCATAGGAAGAACATGTAAACTCCACGCAGAAAGATCCCAGGTGTCCTAACCAGAACATGAACCAGGGATCTTCTAGCTGTGAGATGATGGTGCTAACAACCGAGCCATTTATTGATTTTATCCAGTAGTTGAAGAAAAAACCTCCATTTACATTCGTTTCAAAATACCCACAACTTCTATTTAAGCTTTTCTAACTTAACTGTTTCACTGGTTTAAAGCTGGAAGATATTTTCAGTGTCCAGAATGAAGCTTCAGAGCAGCAACATCAGCAAATATGGAAATGATTTATTTGTATGCAGCAGCATGATCTCCTGGACGCAGCCTTCTTTTGATAAAGTATTAGGTTTTATCCACGTATGCAGAAAAAACAGATAACACTGTTCCAGCTAAGCAGAGCCAAACCATATTATATGTAAATCCCTTCTCACACTGGTGTGGAGCATCTGCATCCCATGCATACCTCCATCGGTTAAGTATACGTGAAGGACAATAGGCATTTATTTCCTTTGAGGTGACATGTTCAGTCTTTTCACTCCACATCTTTAGAGACTCCTAGCCTGGGTTACTGATTGGTTGCTTTCTACCTCCCTGTATGGTTATTTCTCACATTGAGCTTTGTAGTCTAGTTTACACCAACTATGTGTGATTAATATGTATTTACTGTGCTGACGCCTCATACCAACAGCTGCTGAGCCCCTTTTTGTCCTCTAAAACCTGCATGGCTTTGTGTTGTATCCAAGGTTTCTTTACCACTCACCACATGTCGAATCAAATTAATCAAATTTATGCATTGCTTTTTGAATATTTACTGTGCTGTGAATGAGCAGGGTTCAGAGTGAAAGACCTCCTTTCTCTTCATATGGTTTCATATGACAGACATAACTGAGAAGTCCCACCACTGAGAGTGTGGCTTTTTGAATCATTCTTCTTCTTCAGAATCAGTTTCTGGGTCAAACATGTATTGATGAATTACTGATAACTTGTCTTTGCGTGGTGTAGAGTAGTTTTACAGTGTTTTAGCAGAGTCATAGGTGAGCTGATGTGCTCCAGCTGCAGTAAACACACAGGACAGACAGGTAAGATTCATTATCCTGCACATCCTAGAGGAAGCAACAGTGTAGAGCTCTATCTGAGCTCGATCATTGCAGCACGGGATTATCTTTTTAAATGGGGAAAGAAAAAAAATCCATATGTGTAACACATGTGATACACAATGCTGAGTTCTAGGGGTTAAATCAATGACTAGAAAGGAACAAAAAGAAATCATTCAGTGCACTGACACTGCATCAAGTTTTTAATTTAACAAGATAGTCCATGAAATTTAGATTGGAAGAGAGAATACAGAGTGAGGACAGAAACACTGACTGCTACAACTGCAAAATGTCTTGTCTTTTGTCTGCAAGGAAACATAACTCAAGTTTACTTAATTACCCGTGAAGCGAGTAATCCACAGACAAAGAGATGAGGGTGTTCTTCAAGTTCACTCATTTCATGCTTCCACTCAAAAATACATCTGGCACTGTCACCCCAGGATAAGCTTTATCCATAGAGAACACATATACAGTTGTGTGCGAAAGTCAGGGCACCCCTTTAAAAACAGCATATTTTATATATTAAAAAATTAATATCCATATTTATAGTCTCTCTGGGATATGGGAAAAAAAGACAATATTATCAGGAAACATTAATGCATAGTTACATTTTATTTTATAACTTGAACAAAATTACAAAAATAAAAAACATCATTTTGGCCTGTGCAAAAGTCGGGGCACCCTGAGAGTTTCAATGTGTCAGATTCTTTTAACAAATTCAGACCTTTACCAGCTCATTAGTCCTGAAGCATGTGTCAACAATTGTCATTAGGGAGCGCCAGCTGGTGTGTATTTCAGGGTTTCTTAAATATGGCGACTCCACAAACCTGTGCAAACAACAGCAATCATGGGTTCCTCTAAGAAGCTAAGTAAGACAGAAAAAATGAAAGTTATTGATGCCCACAATGCCGGGGGAGGGCTACAAGAAGATAGCAAAACGTTTTCAGCTTGCAGTTTCCACAGTGCGAGGTATAATTAAGAGATGGCAGGTGAGGGGAACTGTGGAGGTCAAGATGAGATCTGGAAGACCAAGGAAACTCTCGGACAGAACAGCTCGTAGGCTGGTCAGAAAGGTAAATCAAAACCCACATTTGACGTCAAAAGACCTGCAGGAAGATTTAGCAGACTCAGGAGTGGTAGTGCACCCGTCCACTGTGCGGCGATACTTGCACAAACAAGACCTTCATGGAAGAGTCTGCAGAAGAAAACCTTACCTCCGTCCTCATCATAAAATACAACGTCAAAAATATGCAACAGAACATGTACAGAAGCCTGATGACTTTTGGAAACAAGTGCTGTGGACTGATGAAGTTAAAATAGAACTCTTTGGCCACAATAAGCAAAGGTATGTTTGGAGAAAAAAAGGAGCAGCATTTCATGAAAAGAACACCTTGCCAACTGTTAAATATGGGGGTGGATCCATCATGCTTTGGGGTTGTGTTGCAGCCAGTGGGACAGGAAGCATTGCTCGGGTGGAGGGAAGAATGGATTCCATTAAATACCAGCAAATTCTGGAGGCAAATATCACAGCATCTGTAAAAAAGCTGAAGCTGAAAAGAGGATGGCTTCTACAACAGGATAATGATCCAAAACATACTTCAAAATCCACCATGGACTACCTCAAGAAACGCAAGCTGAAGGTTTTGGAATGGCCTTCACAGTCTCCAGACTTAAACATAATTGAAAATCTGTGGGTAGATCTTAAAAGAGCTGTGCATGCAAGACGACCCAAGAATATTGCAGAACTGGAAGCCTTTTGCAAGGAAGAATGGGGGAAAATCCCAAATGATAGAATCCAGAGACTTGTCGTTGGCTATAAAAAGCGTTTAGAAGCTGTGATATCTGCCAGAGGGGGTCTTACTAAGTACTGAAGGTACTGACGCTGTAGGGTGCCCCGACTTTTGCACAGGCCAAAATGATGTTTTTTATTTTTGTAATTTTGTTCAAGTTATAAAATAAAATGTAACTATGCATTAATGTTTCCTGATAATATTGTCTTTTTTTCCCATATCCCAGAGAGACTATAAATATGGATATTAATTTTTTAATATATAAAATATGCTGTTTTTAAAGGGGTGCCCTGACTTTCGCACACAACTGTATGTGGATACTTGATTGGTAAAGTCAGATGCCAAAAGAAATGCCAGAAATTAAAGGAAAATCCTGGTTTGCAGAAATTGTCATATGAAATAGTATTTGTCTCCTTTAGATTCCAGACATAAAATGACTTATACAATCTAGTTTCTCTCTAAAGAACACACATGTCCGGTCCTGCTTGTTCTCTCCATGGATGTCTCTGGATCTGGATCTCAACGTCTCTGATGTGCAGCTGCTGGCCTCACCACCTCCAACTCCCAACCCAACCAGTTGAGGCAGATGGCCGCCCTCCCTGAGCCTGGTTCTGTCTGAGTTTTTTTTCCCCCTTCCCTACCATAGGGGGTTTTTGGTTCGCTGACTGTTTGCTCATAGGGAATCCAAAAGCAACTCTGGATTGTTGGGTTTTCTGTTTCCTGTTTTCAGTTCTTCCTTACAATGTTTAGAGCTATGTGACGACATATGTTGTGAATATACACTATATAAATAAAATTGAACAGAATTGAATGTAAAGTATAACACATTTTCTAAACAACTTGAGCAGTTTCTATGCAAAATGAAGACTATTTACTGCAGCAGGTTTGGGTCTGTTCTGCATATTCTCAGGGATAGCATAAGCTCAAATGTATTGAAGTGTCCTTGTTCACTAGTAATGAGGAACATGTCACCCAGTGCAGCAGTGTCTCTCAACTGTTGTTTTGTTTCTAGACAACAGTAAGAGTGTCTGCTATTGGATGCCCACCTCTGTAAAGCTTTGGCTACGCACTCACAATGCTGCTGAGAAACATTAAAACTCATAATCCATCAGCATTCTTTTACATAAGTGTTAAAGAATGATGAGCCACATGGAGACATATTATGCTCATTTATGAATAAATATGGTGAGACTGACATTATAAACGCATGTGCTTGTGGAGACTAACATGCTTTTGAGTAGATGTAATTTATGAATCAGGCCCCTGGTTGGCTGAGGAGAGGTGCTGGACGGTCACCACCACTAAGTGCAGCAAGGGAATCTACTGAGACTGGGCTTTAGCTTCAGAGCTGTTTGTACAGCACTTTCATGATTCAACAGGGGAAACAGGACACCACCCAGAAAACAATCAGCAAGAGTATGTAAGTGGCAGCCTGTACTGGGGAGAGAGAATAATGTGTAAACCTGAGTGTCAGGATAAAGGCTAAAACAGAGGCAGCTGCTGTCCCAGGTGTTCCTGATAAATATGAAGAGAGGATGCACAAAGCAAAGCGCTTGCTTCATGTTTGTTTTTCTGTTGGGTTGCAATGCTCTGAGGTAGGATGAGCAGGAACAGCTATGACAGAAAAACACTGGGGGGGTAAATATCTGCTGAACCCCATCACCTTGTGTATGCAGAAGGAGAAGCTGCACACGTGTTGTTCTCCTCCATAACATTTTTCTCTATGCAATGAAAATAAGCTACATATTGGTGAAGCATTGGTAATATTACACTCATTTTAGCATATAAATTAACATAACTATATGCATGTATACATATAGGTAATAAAACTCACTCAACATTGATTTATTTTTTAAAAAGTAGTGCACTATTACCATTTCCAGTTTTAGCACCAGAACTCGAAGTACAGTCGAGTTCCTGGCTGTGTTGGCACATTTGAAAAGGCCAGCATGTGTTAAATGCCACTTGAGAATGACAAAACTAGTTACTAATGACTGCAGCTCCCAGCAGCTGGAAAATGAGGGCTGGGCCTATAGTGCACTCCTGATGACTCTCAGCTGTCTCTGCACTTTATCAGTATTTGACAGACAAAATTGCATTAGCCTGCACTACAAAGTGGTTGATCAGTAGATAGAATGCCAAGTCTTCAATCCAACAAATTTGCCATTACCTTAAAGCAACCTTTAAAAAGCAAAGAGGCTTAGTTACAAGGTGACATTTTCTTATCCCACATGACAAGATTGCTGTAGACTGAATTTAAAGCCACTGACAGGTAATTTGATGTGAAAGTTTTTTTTCAAAATGGCACCACAGGACTATAAAAATACTGCTGGAAAATCACAGTAATGACTTCAGTGAAGCACTCTGAGAAATGCTGCCACACTTAATAAGCAATGAATTCTTCTGACTTTTCAACCTTCTTTCATGCCTGCAGGATTCAGATGCCACCACAAAATCAAACAGGTTGTGTTTGGGACATTCACTGTCACACCTAAAGACAGAGGGTATATAAAGGTGGACGACACAGCACCACTTCCTCCCACTGTACAAAACTGAGCTCAAATACTGTTAAACTGGGCACTGCCACCTTGAGCTGGTTACACCATTTGCAACCAGGCAGCAACTTATGGAGCTGACAAATGAAGCACCAAGACTGCAGTTCCACAAATTACAGTTTGAGACTGTCTCCAAAAGCAAGTCAGTCCCCATAGAGCCCCAGTGTTAAAATGTAAACTTTGCAGCAGAATTAAACGTGTTCACAGCCTGCTACAAAAACAGTTTTGGTGTCTAGAGCTAATTAAGGGCGCGGCCACTTTAGATCAATGCCTTTACAGGATAGTCCATAGCCCAGAGACATTCGCATGACCCACCTCAACTCTACTCCTACACCACCTCTTTGCCCATTTTTGGATTAGTCTGGAGTCAGACACCGTCAAGATGGCAACAGCTGGAGTCACCACACTGGAAACCTATGGCTGAAGTCACGGAGGGTTTGTCCATCCTTATATACTGGCTATGTATGTAACCAGAGCCTGTGCAGTGATGATCTTGGGGTGGAGACATGGTATCAAGTCCTGCTTCCTGCTCAGCCCCAATTCAACTTCACAATATCTGTTAGTGCAGTTTACTGGAGGACAACTCATTCTGTGGTTTGAAACAGATGAAAATAAATCCCTAAAGAAGCAGCCCTTTGATGCTCTCGTGTACAGTTCCCAGACAGAAGTCTGGAGGTGTCTCCACAACTATTTTATTTAAAGTAGCATACACCCTTTTTATGGGGTCAAATAACTAATCAATAACAAACCAGTCAGAAAATGAACACCTCAGCAAACACTGATGTGATAAAAAGTAGTTATTATGACAGATACTATATTTGAGAAAACTTTTACTGAGGTGGTTTTTTAAAAAAATTGGCACTTTTTCTATCTGCTAACATGAAGGGGCTGATATTTATGACCTACTGAGTGTGATATGTTAGCTTTTAGTGACAACACAAGGGGGATCCCAGTTTGGGAAACAGATAGAAGTCAGACAGTCGGGTGAATAAGGTGCATGAGGCAACGGTTCAAAGACACACTTGGCTGCTTCTGCCACCTGTGCGATCACGCTTTTTGGTTTTTTCCTATATGTATGACAGGTATTCTGGAAGTATGACTAAATCTGCTGGGTCAAAATATACATACAGCAATTGTAATATTTGGTTAAATGTATTTTGGCCATTCTTACCTCAATGAGGCGCTTTTGGTAGCCTAAGCTTCCACAAGCTTCTGGCAAACTTCTGGTTTGTATCTTTGGCCACTCCTCTAGACAGAATTAGTACAGTTACACTAAATTAGTTGACTTTCTGACACAATCTTGTTTCTTTGGCATAGTCCACAGGTTCTTGATGGGGTTTAAAGTCAGAACTTTAGGTAGACCAGTCTAAAAATTTAATTGTAGCCTGATTTGAACCATTTCTTTACCACTTTTGATGTGTGTTTGGGGCCATCCAACTGTGTCCAACACCCAGCCTTCTGACTGATGATTTTTAGGTTTTCCTGAAGAATGTGGAGATAATCCTACTACTTTATTATTACATTTACTTTGTGTAAATCACTAATTCCACTGGCAGCAAAGCAGCCCCAGAGCATAATACTACCACCACCATGCTTGGCAGTAGGTTTGGTGTTCTTGGGGTTAAGGGCCTCACTTTCTCTCTTCCAGATATATTTCTGGTCATTGTGGTAAATAACTCATTTTTTGTTTTATCTGACCACAGGACTTTCCTCCAGAAGCCCCTTCTTTGTCCATGTGATCAGCAGAAAACTTCAGTCGAGCCTTAAGGTGCTGCTTCTAGAGGAGGTTCTTCCTTCTTGCACGGCAGCATCAGCCTATGGTGAACTGATCCAGCAGCTTCTAATTCCTTGAGCTGCTTTTTGGTCATTCTTGGTTGACTCTTGTCCATCCTGACCAATTGTCTCTCAGCAGCAGATGATATCTTGCACTTTCTTTCTAGACATGGCAGTTACACAAACCAGTCAGGGACTCAGTCAGAAACTTCATCTGATCTTGCTCTCATTATGTGAGAAACATGACTGACACAACATGATTTTTAATTAAATGTGTAAGGGAAGCACTTCTTATACAGAGCCTATGGTCTGCAACACTGCTCTGTCCATAAGCTGTACACCTGTGTGGATTTCCAGTTGATCGGCACATTGAATCGGAAATTGCCAAGAGTAGAAGACATAATATGCAACTTTCTTGACTGCAGCAACTGTGCTTTAGCTAGCTGCTGGTCGTGCATCTGTTTTCGGAGCTGTACGACTGGTGTAAATGTTGGAGGGAGGCCTGTGTGGTGATGTGCACATATCACAATGTTCTTCTCACTAGAGGAGATGTAATGGAAGCAGACAGGCTTAGGAAGGATCAGTGAGTAGTGAATGAGTTGGCACTCTCCAGCCGGAAAGAGATGACAAAATAATGTGGGCAAAGTCCAAAACAATGTGCTAGCTTGTTCTACCGCAACAAGAAAAACTCAGCAAACACAGTATCTCTCAGTCATGGCTGAAAATAGAAGCAGCGCGAGTATCAGTATGATATGGATCCTGGCAGGTGACCAAACACATTAAAACAACGGGACTGTCAGGGGTTACTACAGCTGTTTGAGATGTTTTTTACATTAAGCCAGTGGCTACTCAGTCATTTAGTTTGTCCTTGACTAAATGTGCTGACTGCTCTGGTAACAGGGACCTAGCTTCAGGGTGTCCAGAGGATTCAGTAGAACTGGTTGCAAGATGACAGCATCACTTATAAAATGTTTCAGGCCTCCAAGTCACCTTAGAGACCTCTAACCTCTTCATCCTGTTCAACACAGCAGCCAATCTAAATAATAATAATAATAATAATAATAACAATCTTAAAGCCAGTAAAAGTAGATGTATCTTCACTGGTAGGGCAAAAGACTGCAATGAAACAAAAAAAGCCAAAATTGTATTATATATTACTGTTATTATTTTTATTTTGATTTCTCACACATTTTTAGGGCTGTTTCCTGTTGTAATTGTAATGTATTAGCAGAACTGCTGAACTAAGCTAATGGAACAGTTTGACTTTTTTTTAATTTCAAGTCTCATAGAGATTTTGGTAAGATCAATACTACTTTGTTGTCAGTGTGTTAAGAACCCATTAGTTTAGGCCACATAAGCATACATTCTGGAAGCAGCGGTGCTTCCATTGTAGTTACTTCAAACTGTAGTGTATGATATTTTGTGCAACTTCAGATTTTTCTGAATCACTTGCAGTTAAGAGTGACCCAAAGTCTGTTCAGTGGACAGCTCTGTTTCTTATCTCTCTCTCCCTCTTTCTCTCTGGGTGTGGTGGTGGCTGAGGGAGGGCTGATTGCAGGAGTGGAGGCAGCTGCATGGGAGGTTAAGACACCTGGGTTTAATCATCTTCCTCCTGCTATCTAAGCCTGCTTCAAACATTCACTCAGAGCCAGACTGTAGACCAGGGGTCTCAAACTCCGGTCCTTGAGGGCCACTATCCTGCATGTTTCTGATGTTTCCCTCTTCCTACACACCTGATTCTAATGATCAGGATGGTTATCAGGCTTCTGCAGAGCTTGATGATGAGCTGATCATTTGAATCTGGTGTGCTGGAAGAGGAAAACATCTAAAACATGCAGGATAGTGGCCCTCGAGGACTGGAGTTTGAGACCCCTGCTGTAGACTCTGCTACTCCCATCAGAGCTGTGCAGGCCATATCATGAATGCTGGTATACATTAGCTAACAGTTGTTGGTTTTGTCTCCAGTTCTTGGACCAGCCAGCTATCTCCCTTCAGTCACTGCAGTGAGGAGTCACAGCCCCACTCCAGCCAAACCAGCTCATCAGGCCTCTGCATGCTCACCCTCTCAAACAAAACCACAACCCCAGCTCAGCCATGGACAGCTCCAGTCTGCTCTGCTCTGCCTTGCCTGTCCTGTTCAGGACCTCAGCCTCCTGCCTCTGTAACTTGGACTCTAATTGTCCAGACCATCCTCTGAACTTTAGCAGTTAGATGCATATTAGCAAATGCCTGCATTTTACTGTTTCATGTCTGCACTCTGCTAAATATTCTTAGTTTTAGTTTTTGTCTAGTTCTGTAAAATACTGTCGAGTTTTTAATTCTTTCTGTTTCAGGGGAGCGGCAGCCTCTAATTTAGTATTCCTTCCTTAGTGACCCCTAAGGTTGGCTCAGTTGGGGACCTTTGTTTTTCTGGTCTGTTTAATTGTACTCTAACTGTTAAACTATCTAACTGGGGTCTGTGTCTGGTGCTCGCATCCTGGGTTCCCTGACTAGCCATGACAACACCAGTGTAGCGTACAACGGAGCAGAACATTCCAAACTAACACCCAGATAATCTAAGAGACCGTTTCTCAGAGCTGTAAATTGGGTAAGAAACCATTTCAAGAGACAGCAGACCCAAATCCCCCCTTTTTGGAGACGACAGGATGTCTCCCTTCTGCACCAGAATCTGATAAGGGTCATAAAAGCGCCAAAAGGTGACGAAAACCATACACCTCGGGAGAAGAGAGATGACATTCCTCCTAACACAAGGAACTCTTTGATGATTCGAACTAAACACTTCTAAATAATAAAATCAAAGAATTCAACATCTCTGGAGTGATGATCCCAACATCTGGACTCTGTGATACCAGGTTGATCAGGACCAGCATGGAAGGAGAACACATCGAATCTGAAGTGTTTATTGAGATGCATACGCACGACACCAACACCCCCTCCTCTCTCTTTATGATCACCACCATAAAAGACAGAGAGAGAGAGAGATCTTTGATTCCCAGCATGTATACTTATAAGTTGAACTTTTCTTATAATTGAATGTATATGCTTTTATCTGTAGTGACATTAATAGTTTACTTTCATGTAGCCTAAAAGTCTACTATTTGTAAGCTTATTCTTGTGTTATATCTTTTATTATTATTATCTCAGGAACCATGTGAGATAAATATATCATGTTTGGTGTCGTTTTAATCATACATTTAGTGAGATTTCAGATCTGTGATCATCATAGATATTAACAATCGAATTTGCATGTTTAAGAAATAATCTTAAAGTATGCTCTAAAGGTATTTGGCCTCTGATCTCTCCTGGACAGTGAAGCTCAGACCACCCCCTGGGATGGACACAGCCACGATTGGTCAGATGCTGATTTGAATTTGGCTCCAAAACTTTCTATATAAAAGGAAAGTCACTGGAATGCAACTGGGGCTTGTTTCTTTCAAAAGGGGCTTTTACTTTTTAAACGTGCTAGGGGCTTTTACTATTTTTAAAGAACTTTAAGGGTTTCTTTTTCTTTCATTCAAGGGTTTACTTCTTTTAAGGACTTTTATCAGGCTAAGTTTTTTTGGGTTTGTGTTTTTGTTTCTTAAAGGCTTGAAGTTAAACCTCTTCAGTTAACTTTAATAATGCAACAGCACGGACATTTTCTTTTAACTATGAGCTTCGACTCTTAGTGTTTGTACTTTGGTACATTTTTACAACATGACTACACCAAAGTGCCTCCTTATCTCTGCGTTTCTGATCCGACGCATCCAGCAGACCATCACAGCTGGACGTCCTGCGGCCGTCTTCGCTCTCCATCAAAGGGCTACGCAAGTATCATTTTCCTTCTGCTAAACGGGTGAATTTATAAATTACGATTGGCTTCCAATTCTAAAGTGATTCTAAATTCATCACCTTTCTATCAGCTGCTTCCAGTGACGATCACAGTTAAATAGCTTTTCCGCATTCCTTCATTCACTGTCTGTTGTTATGTCATTGTTGTTTATTGTTTGTTTGTAGTTTAGTTAATAAATGTTTGTGTATAATTATCATCGGTTCTGCCGTGTATTTCTTTGTTTGGGATCTGGAGGTCAATGAAATCAGAATTTACGACTTTCAGCTAAGAGACTGATCAACTTCATTCAATTAAAGTCTCTTCGAGACTTAATCTAGAATGATAATTTTCTCAGTAATCTGAGATGGTGCCCCTTCATTAACGAGTGCAAATTTTCATTAAAAGTGTAGTTATGCTACATTATATTGGTGCATACGTACGCTACACCAGGTTGAAATACACTGGAATTCTCCTTTAAGATGCAAGTGGTATCTATGATCTCATTTAATTAATGGCCATGTTTCCCAAAATATGTTTATTTATGCAAGTTAAAAAGTAATTCTATGAGAAGGATTTTTAAAAAAATCAATTTCTTTAGGAATTAAAGCTGTAGTAGACAAATCTGGAAAAGGCAAAACTTATTTAAAAAAAAACTTATTAAAAATACAGCCCTCCTGCATGTCTTCTCTCTCTCTCTCTTTGTAAGGACAATTATATTCTTATTTTTACTAGAAAGCACTTTAGCACAACAGCTGTTGCTTTAAATGTGGTATAGGAAAAAACGGGCACTTGACTCGTCTTGAGCCCCTCCCATCTGACGAGTTGGGGCATATGCATGCTTTTAAAACAGAACCACTGGATGTCACTGGAGCATCTCAGAACAAAACAAACAGGCAACCACACCTCCCCCTCACCTAACTTAGACGTTGGATGACTGTAATATGGTGTCAATATGAGTCTGCCATGTGAGTGTCTGTTTCCACTGGTGTGTTGGACTGTGGACAAGGAGTAACACACTAGAGCCTCAACAGACTCTCACACTGAGCTAAAATGAAACGAGTGCACATAAATTAGATCAATGACATAAAATGCTTTATTTTTAAATTCTTTGTATTGTTAGGGCACCAGCTGAACAGTGTACTTTTGCATGTACAGTACGGTGCAGGAGGTCATTCTCTGTTTAAAAGCACGGGTAGGGCCAACAGTTTCAAAGGGAGGGACTCACATGCACTAACATGTACACACAGCTGAACCGGCTCCACTGTGTCTTTACATAACAGGTAATTGTTTCCTGCTATATTACTGCAATGTCTGTACTCAAAATTAAACAAACAGAACAATCCATAAATAAACAAGTGTTTCTTTTCACCAACAAACTGGCGGTTTTAAGAACAGAAGGTTACAGAGGGACTAATGATCTACTGTAAGATTTACATTGTTGCACAAATAACTATCTTTATCTTTTAACAATGTGAATAGATATAAATCTCGTATTGTAAATGCATACATTATTACATAGTATCTATTTGTCTTTGCCTGCTTGCTTGAAACTCTCTCTTGCAGCTGAAAATGAATGCTTTTGGCATGACTACTCAAACAGTTTGTTTTTAAATGAACAAGTGCTACTTTAAAGACAGTCATGGCAAAAGGGTTCTGGGTTTGAACCTGCTGGTCAGCTGGGGCGACTCTTGGTGCAGAGTTTGCATGTTTTCCATAAGTATGCCTTGGTTGCCTCTGACAGTCAAAATATATGAGTGGTAGATTGGTGACTGTAAATTTGCTGTGGGTGTGATTGTGAGTAAGCGTGGTTGTCTGATTCTCTATTAGCTCTGCAAGAGACTGAGAACTGTCAATAGAGTATGCAACCCTCTACAGGACAGCTGACAGCTATGGAGGGATGGAAGCACTTCATTCATCTCTTGAGACACATCATTTTGACTGTTTGGATCTGCAATCTGTTTTTGCAATCACCATCCTAAACTCATGTCTACAGGCTGGGTGTTGGAGTAAAGATTTGCCTACTAGCTCAGCTCTCTTTCCAGTCCTATGGTACATTAGAAAATGGGTATGACTGTAGCTGGTTTGCTACACAGAACCAACTGAGAAGTTGTCCTCAGAATATGTTTGGAAACGATTGGCCACTTTTAAAAAATCAGCAGGTGATTGGCTGAACCATCTATCACAGGCTAACTCACACCTGATAGGACCCTGATTGGTCTGACCAACTGAGAATTGGCCACAATCACATAGCTTAAAGCCAGGCAGCTGCCTCACCTGGTAAGTGAGACAACACTCTCCACCAACATCAAAACACTAAAAGAGGGAACATCTTTGAGAAAATGATGGTCCATCCCTCCAGTAGAGTTCAGAGACTTAGAGAATCAGTGCTAAGGTGCACTGAAGCTACTGAAGCACACCTTCCTAAGACATGTTGGTTTTAGTTTTCATTTGTCCCTGGTCCTGCCTGTAGACATGTAGTTAATAGAAACATAGAATAATGTTTAACACTTGCTCATCATTGTTCATTTGATGGATGTTTTGCTCACCCTTATCCCCAGGCTGTAATAACTATATCCATTATGAAGTTACTTAAGGACTGACTGAAAGGATTTAAGTGATCTCAGTGTAAAGGTTTGGTCAGCTCACGTTCTTTGCTGATGACATTCACGTAGATCAGAGGCCAGACACTGAGTCCCAGAGGGGAGCCAAAGCATCAGAGCATCCCTGGTCACTGCTGTGTTCTCTAACCAAAGAGAGCGATACAAAGGAGGAGCAAAGAAAAGGACTGCTCTGTCTTACGTATAAGAAGGAGATTTGTAGCCAGGTCATACCAGAACCAACACAGTGATGAAGCCACTGTGAACCAGAGGCTGGTATCATATGGTGGTGGTCCAGCTGACTGATTTACTGCATTTTTATGAAACATGCTCCAAAACTTTAACATTTATTGCATTAAGCTAATTTTAAACTTATCTCAATTTTCTTGTCTTCCCTAAACACATTAGTTAGTCAGACATTATGTCATGATCGGAGACATTTATTTTGTATTTAGATTTCTTGGACTATGAACACATTCACTTTTCATCTATTTCTGACATTTTATATTCTTTAAATTTTTTTTGTGTGAAACGAAACAATTATGAAATTAGGATAATAAACAAAAAATGTTTACATAATCCATATGAAGTATGAGCAACTGAAAAAAAATCTTTAATGTTCCACGCTGTAGAGGAAAACACTGCACAGAAAAAGACAAGACAAAAGCAGCTTTCTTCTACTAGTGTGCTGTAAAATGTGGAGCTCCTTTTTCACTAGCAACATTTTTAACGTAAACAGCTGTGAATAATGAGCCGTTTTAGTTTCAGGCTTGTGACATTGTGCAGACCTATTCACTGTGACGCTATCACTAATAGAATTATTAACACCTGTCAGTTTCCCACTATAACACATCAGAATGTTGGCTGTGAAACTACCTATTGTAGTTACACACTCAAGTCAACTGGAGTGACTGAGGGGGATTTTGTGTGTTGGTCTTTGACATCTACAGCACAAGTGAATGGAATTCTTCTTTTTCTTCATTACACAAATAATGTCACGGCTTATGACTTCGATATTAAGGTCAACATACCCCATGTTTTTCCTAAGGGACTAGATTGGCTCATATCTTTTTATCTTGCTCTATCTGTAAATGAAAATTTGCAGCTTCTGTAACACCAACAGTCATTCAGGCTCTCTGATGGACCTCTAGGTGTGTGTAAAAGCACATGGATCAGAACACAGGAAGCAGTCTTGTATAACCAGGCAATTACGTCTCTCTTCACCAGTCAATGCTGGAGCTGTTTGCAGAGCCTGTTGAATGTATATTGTATTCAGCAGACTTAAAATGGGAGCCGGTTACACAACATAAAAACCATTAAAGAGCTCTGAACAGGTTTACTGTGTTTATAAAGAGGTTATGTAACACTGAATGGACATCCTCAGGCACACAAAACACATCTGGAGACAGACACATGCATGTTGGGAGTGATTAAGAAACAAGTTTTTAGTAAACAAATAACCCCAAACAAGATGATATTATCCATCCAGTTCATTAGGTATCTTGTCCAGCTCCTGTTATTATATCTTCTTTTGCTGGATACAGAGCTGAAATGGCAAAGCCGCCCTCCTCCTCCTTAAATGAACAGTCACACTCTGCTGTCAGCGACTTTGACTTCAGTCTGTTCACAGCTGTTGTCCTTTTCACCAGCGGTTATCCCTCTTTTAGTGGGTAAAGTGGCTGCAGGACACTTCAGGGACTCCGTTATCATCATGTTAGCTTCCAGGCCGGACATTACTGTGGCTTTGTGGTAGCAGTTCCTCAGCCCCCTCCGGAAGCGTATGGTGAACAGGCCGTAGATGATGGGGTCCAGGCAGGTGTTGAAAAGCCCGAAGATGAACAGGATGTGGGTGAGGGAGTGAGAGACCTTCCCCTCCAGGTGATCTGGGAAGAACCAGTACCACAGACCCAGCAGATAGTACGGAGTCCAGCACACGATGAAAGCGATCACAATGACGATGCTCATTTTCAGAGTTCTCATTCGCGCTTTGGGGATGTTGTTCTTTGAGCAGCGAAGATGTGGTTCACTGGAGGACACTGGAGCAGAGAGAGAGGTTTAGTTGACTGACCAGCTTTTTGATTTCAATAAATTCATCCAATTGATTGTAAAGGCTCTGAGGAATCAATTTAAAGAAGAAATGGAAATTTTACTGAGTATTAGAGTTTCTGGAAGAACACGCATTTTGACAAATACAACCAGCAACTGCTATCTTTCCTTTCATCTTTAACAACCATCAGCAGTGCATACATTACTCTACGACTCAGTCACATAACATTCCCTACACACACCTTTAGGGGAAAGTTTGAACCATATTGTTTGATGCACACATGTGAAGATCCTCCATGCTTTTATTTCCTCCACATTGGACTATTGCAGTGATCCTTTTTGTGGAATCAACAAGCGAATCATGAATACCACCCCCACCTTGGACCACTCTCAACCAACACAACACCGTCAGCACAAACTTGCTCGTCATCTTCGAGCACAACCTCAGCTTTAACGAGCACACCAACAAACAACTAAAGACAAAACCAATTCTCACCAGAAACATCACACTGCAGATAATTCACGCCCTCATTTTCTCATGCCTGGACTACTGCAAACTTTTTATTCACCTGCCTCAGAGATGCAACAATCATCCGGTTACAGTTGGTTCAGAACTGAGCAGCAAGACTTCTCACAAACACAGGAGCACATAAGCCTGACCCTGGCTCCAAATTCATTCTAGAATTCAGTTTAAGATTGTGTTGATCACTTTTAAGTCGGGCTGCACAATGGCTCGGTGGTTAGCACTGGTGGTTAGCTGAGGATTAAGCGGTGTAAAGACAATGGATGAATGGACATTTTTCCTAGTTTTCAGTGGCCTTAATATCACATTTGGAGGCTTTAACTGTCAGGTAAATGCTGACTTCAAGGTTTTATTTGTCTGTATGGTACCTGTTGAGCTATTTTGTCATTAATTAAAGAAATAAACAACTCAAGTTCCAGCTTGCAGTGGTTTTGGTCATTCTGTAAGAGATGATTGACCTTGCTCTGTGTGTCTGGGCGAGATAACATTTTGCAAGTTCATCAACTTGTAGCATGTAAAACAGTGAAAGCACCCTCTCCCTCTGTTTTCAGCCTGGATCATGGGAGGTTAAACAGCAGCTGGGTTTCAGATTTCAGGGGTCGAGGAGCAGAATATGGTGACACAAGTTCAGATATTTAGAGAGAGATGTGTAGAGATTTAAAAGTGATCGAGAATGAATCTTAATCTGAATTCTAGAATGAATTTGGAGCCTGGATCAGAGTTATGTGTTCCTGTGTTTGTGAGAAGTCTTGCTGCTGTGAGAATTGGTTTTGTCTTTGCAACATTTCTGAGCACATTGACCAAACAACGGCATGTTTCTAGGCTTTGTTAAGTACCTGCGTTTGACCTGACTCATTTGTGCACTTACAGCTCTTTTTGGTCATCTGCTTGGAGATCTGGATGAAGATCCTGGTGTAGCAGGTAATCATGATGACCAGCGGCAGCAGGAAGAGGCAGGAGAAGGTGAACATGTTGTAGGCTGTCTCCTGCCAGTGAGTGACGAAGCTCCCTCTAGTGGTGCACTGAGTGAAGTTTGCTGGATAGGTGATGGTCACATTATGGAAAATGAATATCTGTGGGATTAAAATATGAAAAAATATTAGAAAAAGTAATGCATCCTCTATGTAACATGGCAAATGCAGGGTGTTTGATAGGTTGACAACACATTTTCAGTGAAGCCCTCAACCAGACAGTGGTTGTTACTGCTATCATTACCAGTTTTATGGGTTTACATGTTTGGCTAAAAAACATTCACTGTATAGTATTTCTGCACTGTGTGACAGACATAAAAAGTAAATGCAGCTTAAGTCTCCCAGCGTTTATAAGTATCAATAGTTATACATTGAAAAATGATAATAAAGACTGTGTAGTGCATCAGTTTCATAACTAAGCAGTAAAACAACACTGATAGAAAAATACAAGAACTTCATGGTTACATACTGAGATTCACTACAATAAAATCAATGAAGTGCTATAAATCGTTGCTAGTTAGAGTCCTTCTGAGATGTTTATTTTTTATTAGGTTAGTGTATATGTCATGAGGAAACACAGCTCTACCTGAATGTTTCACCATCATACAGTGTACACCCCTCTAAAGGTTAAGACGTCCTATATCAAAGATTAAGATTCATTGTATTAAAGCAGGGACCACAGCAGGAACCTACATCAGTACAACTTTCATTACTGAGATTCAATTTTTTTTTTTATGAATGAAAGTGAATATGCCTGTGTTCACTGAAAAAAAAGAGTACACCAGTGATTTTCAATCAGCATCACTGCATGGACATGGTTATAAAATGACCTTTCTTGGTTTTGGTCTCCATCATGACTCCACGTAGAAAAGAATATCCAGAGGAACTGAAAAGTCAGTTTGTGGGGTTTCACAAAGATGGGAAAGGATACAGGAGGATAAGTGACCAACTAGTAATCAGGTGGTACAGAACAAGCCATAGTACCACTAATCAGAGAGGCAGTGGCCGTCCTCCGAATCTGATTCTGAAAAACAGACGAGCAAATGCTTCAGACTTGGCACAGGGGTTACCCAAGGAATTCTGTCTGACAGCTCAAACAGTGTGAAGAACACTGCATGAGATGAATCTCTATGGATGGCATCCAAACAAAAATCCTTGCTTGCTGCTTAGCATGAAAATACCAAATACATTCTTTGGTCAGATAATGATCAAGGTCAATTTGTTCACTTCAGATGGGGTCCAGCATGTTTGGTGTGAGCCTGGCCAGAGCTACCTCAGGGAATGTACAGTCCTGGCAGTGAAACACAGAGGATGTAGTGTGATGATATGGAGCTGCATGGGTCCTAAAGGTGTTGGGGAGACGACATTTATAGATGGTACCATGAATGTCTGTGTAGATACCAAAATACTGGCTGACATGATGACCCCTGGGCTACACCCCTGTTAGCAGTGTCACCTCCCAGCTAGAAGATCCCCGGTTCACGTCCCGGTTAGGACACCTGGGATCTTTCTGTGTGGAGTTTGCATGTTCTCCCTTTGCAGCGTGGGTTTTCACCAGGTACTCCAGCTTCCTACCACAGTCCAAAAACATGCTGAGGTTAATTGATTAGAAATGTAGGTGTGAATGAGAGTGTGCTTGGTTGTTTGTCTCTACGTATGGCCCTGTGATAGACTGGTGACCTGTCCAAGGTGTCCTCTGTCTCCACCTGAGTCGACCCCCTGCAACCCTGCAGAGGAATAAGCGGTGTATAGATAATGGATGGAAACTATGACCTGAACAAGTACGTCACCTAACTGAATGAAGTAGAACACCTCTGGAGTAGGGCTGAATGTTCAATCAATTTGAAATTGAAATTGCATTTTGAAACAATGCAATCAGCAAACTGTAAAGACTGCAAATTAGAATAAACATCATGCAGCATGTCTGATCCAGAGCTTCAGCTGTCATGTAAGTAGTTTTATGCCATTCAATTCATGCAGTCCTTCTTGTCTGACAGTTATGCATGTGATGGTGTCTCATGTGGTAATGCTCCATCACGTTTTAGGGTCTGTTGCACAATGACTGTTGGACTGAAGCTTGACTTTAAAAAATTAGATCACAAATCAAATGGTAATATTCTGTCCAAAAATTGCAATTTGATATTTTCCTCAAATTGTTCAGTCCTACTTTTTGTATTTTGAAGAGAAAAATAGAGCAACACAACCCCTCTAGCACAGAGCAGCAGGAAAGAACAGTCTCTGAAGGGAGACAGAGCATATCTCCTGAAACCCGTGCAAACACAGTAATCCTCCATGCCCAGGTCTGTCATCACAAATACAAAGTAATGAACGAATAAACTGATAATAAATACATTTGAATCTCAGTGATGAAAGCTGTACTGACTTTGTTGTACTGTATTTTTAATATAGTAAATAATCTAGTAAATCCAGGTTTTAATTTTAGATAGGAGTAACTTTCATAGTAACGTGGTAATACACTGTCTTATACTGTAGCAGCCATCAAGAACATGTTTGAGAAACTACGCAGAGATCCTGTTTAAAATCAATGTTGAGCATAAAGCCAGCTGGCGATCGCATTTTCAGCTGACAAAAGTTAGTGTATTTGAAGGCTGGTATAACCTGCTAACAGCAGATTTCATTCCAGCTGATGGCTGCTTGGTAGAAATGGGAGGCCTGACTTGTTTGTTTTCCACTGTGTCAAAAGTGACCAAGAATTTTGAATTAAAAAATCTACCTCTGTTATCATGAGAGATCAGTTAACCAAAGTAGGACTAGCCTGAAGCTCACCTCAGTCATTGTTGCTTTCAGATATTATTTCATCATTTAATCAGTTCATCATGTTGGCTATAAAATACCCATCTGAAAAAAATGCTCTTTGTCATTTCCCAGAGTCTGAGATTATGTTTTTAATTTGTCTGCTTTAATAGTCCAAAAGCCAAACCACATGTAGTTTATTGTCATATATGACAAAGAAAAGTACTCAATCTTCACTCTTAAGAAGCTGGAGGCAGCAGATGCTTGTTTTTGATGACAACAGAAAATCGAAACAATTCCAGATTTTGTCAAATGATTGCATGCTCTATGTGTAGTTAGTTAAGGAACCCTTGACCATTTCAAAATGTTGCCCTTACTTCTGCTTTTATTTCATAACACGATCAGCAGCTGACCAGGCCACGTGTCTCTCTGTTCACAGCGAAGCATCTACACCACCAGGATTACGAATCCTCATCCTTATGTAACTAAATAACTGAGCTACTAATCTCTGACACTGAGACTTTGTGGCCCCTCTGAAGCAAGTGGCAGGTTAGAATCGCATCAGAACCTCTAGGAAATGTCACATTTTACATGAACGCACAGAGATACGAGAGCCCAGAGAATTATAACCTAATTAGAACCCCTGTAGGAGAATTCACTTCATGTCCAAAGCCAGATTTTCATTTCTTCTAGCATGTGTTGCCTCCAGTTTAATACCTCTGTGAGGCTCAGATAACGAATGCAAATGCAGTCATGTGCTGTCAGATATGAAGACCTATGGGCAGTGATCATTCATGGCTCATGGAGGGGGTTTCAGTTGTAGGCTACAAAGAAAAGCCTAATACAAGACTTCTGTTCACTACCGATCACTTCTCTCTGAATCATAGACTCTCTTAAAATCTGTAAACACCTGTCTGGTCCCACCGGTACCACCTGGCCTTACCTGTGGGATTGAGAACAAGGCGCTCATCGTCCACGCCACCATCAACATGATCCTGTTCCTTTTTGGAGCCATGCTGATGGCCAGAGGGTTGAGGATAGCCGACTGTCTGTCCAGACTGATCACCACTGTGACAAAGGCACAGGAGTACATGGCCTGTAGCTTGAGGAACATGAGGAACCTGCAGGCCAGATCCCCAGCCAGCCACTGAACTGTGAAGTTCCACACGGCATCCACAGGCATCACGATGAAGGTGACCAAAAGATCGGCTGCAGTCAGGTTGATGATGAGCACTCGGACGTGGGATTTGCGCTTGTGCCCATTGGCTGCCCAAAGAACAGCCAAGTTGCAAAAGGTGGATATGCCACACAGGATGAAGGTGATGATCACTCTGACTTTGGCTGCTGTGGTGAAGGTAGGCAGCTGCGGAGCTCTGTCCACTGATGTCCAGTTACAGGGAGGAACCAGCCAGTCACAGCTGGCATTGAGGTCAGATCCTGAGCTCTGCTGATACATGATGACTGGAGGGTCACGGCAGGAGGAGGCGTTCATCTTCTGACCCTCACTGAGGAGTCAGCATTTTGCTAAGCTGCATGGAGGCTGGTGTTGCCAACGGGAGATAAAGCAAAAAATGTACCACACATGAGCCTTACGCCTGAGTTTGATGCAAAAAATGTATCTGCATGAATTTACATAATAAAACCAAAAAACTAGTGAGTAATGCTTTGGCTGACGTTGGAAGCAGTCTGCTGTGTAGAGCTCTCCCATGCTTACTGAGGTGGAAAGACGCTATGCTTGCCTCTAACCAGCCACATTATGTGCACACAGGAGTCTCTGGACTACTGGATCTGTAGAACCAACAGGAAGACCAGACCCCCAGTCAAGACTGCTATGAGTTAGAAAAGATAGAACAGTTTACAGGAGCTCCATAACTGACTGTAAGGTCATGTGAAGTGTCCTGAGATGACTGATGCTGTGAAGTGTGTGGATAAAACTGAGCTGGCTTCATCTGACATTCTGTGGATGCTGTGGAGTTAACAGACAAACTGATCATTTAACAGTGACTGGTGAAAACTGCAACCCATCAGATCGTGGCTTCTGATTCGCACAATGAAGGTTGTTTTACTGTCAGGTAAAGATGGATCAGAAATCACACGTGAACTTTCAAAAACACTCAAACAAACAACACATTACTGCGTGCGGACTTGCATCTCTTTTCTCTGAATATAAAACAAATCAACAATAAACACAGAAGTATATAAAGGCAGTAATAACCTGCAACAAACTCACATTCGTGTCCGTGGGGTCGTGGAGCAGAGGGATCGAACAGTGATCAAACAAAAAGTCAGATGTGTGTCTTCAGATAATGAGCAGCCTTCAGCAGAGAGGCTGTCCGAGCAGCATCAGCCAGTGGATCTCCTCCCCCTCTCCTCCTCTCAGCTTCATCTCTTCGGTCTCTTGGCAGCGGCTCGTCCTCCTCCCATGCGCGTCATCGTGGGCGCGGCCACGAGCATCGCGTTAATGAAACTCCGACCAAGGTTCTAATTTTAACCGACGGAGACTAAATGGAATGAGACACCGCAGCTCCTTTTGGCTTCCAGACCAGACCTGCTCCTATGAACTGCACTAATTGTGTCCAACAAGGTTTTGCGTTGATACAAATGAAGAGACAACACTGTAAAAAATGAAAGTCCCAAGTTAGTCTGTAGTTTTAAACTACGGAAGCCCTAAACGGCCATGGTCCAACTGAATTTTTTTCACTCCGTTTTCTCAAGAAAACAAGATATTTCTCCTCCGTTTTCTCGTTATAACGACATAATTTTGTCGTTATTACGCGATAACAAAATACGTCATGTCGTGATGACGACAAAATTATCTAATTTTCTTGAGAAAACAAAATTGCTTTCTGGTTATCACAAGTTAATTTTCTGGTGAGGTAGAAAGTTAATGTATTTGCATATTGACTGCTAAGCCTGAATGCAACATCTCTGAAGCGTTCTGATTGGTCACCTGTGTCACATGTCGGATCCCATTGCCTTGTGGGATATGCTTTATGTGCCAAGTTAGCCTTCCAATGCATGTGCAGTTTAGCTAAATAAAAGCTGCTGAATTAATACCTCATGGTCGTACAACTTAACTTAGAATAAGTCCACCGAGTACAAAGTGAGACACTCTGCTGCTGCTGCACCCTACCGACTGAAGCCAGGCCTGGACATGCTCTACTGCAGCTGCACACTCTAATGAGGTCAGTTCAGCCTGTTCATGTGTTTGTTTGGACTTTTGCAAGTCTGTGGATACAAGTTATTTCTATCTTCTTTAACAGTAAGTGGCAGTTTGGTTTCACTTTCTACCTCACCGGAAAATTTACTCATTATGATGAGAAAACAAGATAATTTTGTCGTTATCATGACATAATGGATTTTGTTATACAGTAGTGTGAAAACAACAAAATTAAGTCATTATAAAGAGAAAATGGAGGAGAATTGTCTCATGTTCTCTAGAAAACTGTTCTGGGCTTCCATATTAAACGGTATTTTTCTCCAACAGTTTACTTAAATTTTGTTAAATAAAAACAGGTGAGTCACAAAAACAAGTATTAATGTATATGTTAACTTACAAACAAACAAACAGAAGCAGGCCAGTACTGTATATAATGTCCACATCCAGAATCTGTATTTTTAAAATGATATTAGGTATTTTGTTCTGTTACCATGTTTAACTGTAAAACTAGACTATTTTAACTGTATTTCAATCACCATTGTTATTTTACAGATAATTGCTGTTATTTAAGACAAATATTATGTATATTAAAGACTGAAAAATGTTTTTTTAAAGTATTGTTATTTTACAGTTTCTCTATTTTTTTTAAAAAAATGTACAGATAATAATTAGTAAAACCACAGAAAAAAGTATTAATGAATAAAAAAAGACAAAACTATAATGTCCCGCCAAAACTCTGAGTTTTTGCACATGGTCATTTGGTCTTTCATAAAGTTACACAGTGTTACTGTATTGAAATCAGCTAAAAATATTATCATCTTGCAGATATTTACCGTTATTGAATGCTACAGAATTCCAGTGGTTTTTTAACACACTTTTTCTTCGATCCTTGCTGCTGGATTTTCAGGGTTTTTCAGACCTTTATCTCCAGTGTGAGGTAAGCCATGCATGGTTGAGCTTTTGTGAGCTGTTGAAGTAGCATTAAGCGTGTGGTTAAGACTTTATTATGCCTGTTACTTTGTCTGTCTCTGTTATGCTGTTTCAGCCTAAGAGATCCAATCAGCACAGCTTTTTCCTGGGATTCACGTTTTTCCCTAATTGGCAACCTTTTCCACTCTTACATCACCACTCCATTAGCAGTAGAGCTGAAACATAGAAATAATGCAGAGGATCTGTATAGAATGTTTTTCATCAGCTGTGGGGTTTAACACGAAGGTACTCACTGTCTCCACTGGGTTTTTTTCCACCATTTAAGTGTTGCGGTCATTTCAATGCGCTTCCTGTAACTCAATGCAGACTGTCAAATGAATGCTTCGTAGAGAAACACTTCTGGTAATTGTGTTTGCCTCAAAGTGATCCAGCACTGATGTCAAACAAGAAAACACTCAGTTAGCTCTGGTTTGGTTTTTTTGTTCATATCTGCATCTCAGAGCACTAAGGGGCTTTTCACCCAAATCACACAAAAGGTAAATAAATAAGCAACATACATAAATAATACCATAAATAATGTATACCACAACAGTGAACAGCAGTTTGCATACACTTGTAAAGAAAATACATTTCAAGGCAGTGTTGAGTTTCCAATGACTCCTTCAGAGCCCACTCGCCCATTAGGCAATATAGGCACATGCTAAAGGCGCCGTGGCCTCCAGGGGCCCCACAGAATCGAGAAAAATTTCACCTTCAATATAATTATATTAAAACTAGTTATTACTGTTAACTCTGAAAATGGAAAAGATTGATCACATTGATTCAAATGTAAAGCAATGCCCAGTTAATATTACTACAAAACAATGCTATTGGATTTGTCAGTGTAAATCGTCGATGGAGGGGGCACCATATAAAATCTCACCTAGGGCGCCACATTGGGTAGGGCCGACTCTGGACTCCTATGACTGCAAATCTTCTGTGATGGAATCCTGGAAACACATGCATCTTTGTCACAAATAAAATATCAGGCCTTTTGGTTCTTTCATAGATTTATAAAAGGGCTTCTGGAAACAAGACAGGCATTAGTCTTTACAAATGTATGCAAACTTTTGTTCACGACTGTATGTAGCTGTACAGAGGAAGAGACAAGAATCACATGAACTTCTAGTATAAACACATGGTCAGTCAAGCACATTACCAGGACAGATAAGTTAAAACCTATCTTGAGAAAAAGGGCTTTAAAGGCAACTATAGCCTTTAATACTGAACCCAGCAAGAATACAATCCAGCCCTCCAGTTTCCTTCAGCTTTAAGGAGCACTTTAGCATCTTTCAGCTCATTCTTTTCATTGTCCAGCCTGCAGCCTCTTTTACTCTTTTGGTCTGCTCTATATTTTTCTCAGGAGTAGGTGGGGACGAAAAAATACCTGAGCTACAGTAAAAGATGACTGAGGCTTGGATTTTCATTTAACTGACTCCAAGTGGAAAAAATAAGGATCATCTGTATGACTACTATATTTAACCTGTACAAGAAAGTGTAAAACTGGCACACTGAGATTTTAGGGGATGCTCTGGGCAGGAATTGTGGGCTGCAACTCCCTGCAGCCTTGTCATTAGCTGCTTAATAAAAAAATAATAATAATAAAAATAATAATAAGGTGAAAAAATATCAGTGTTGTGTTCCACTGCACCCTAACATAAAAAAAACTGGTGAATGCACATTTTAACAAACACAACTAGGATGTATGATAAACGACTGCCCTTTTTCACAGTTCATTTCTGGGCTGACAGTAGCTGCTGGCCACTGTGATGCCTCATACTGTAAATAACCACAACCCTAACGACCCTGAAGGCATCAGCATTTGACATTAACCTGGCTGTAACACTGACCCACGCAGTTGTGTGTTAAATGGTCAGCAGTGAGGAAGTCTTGTGTTCACACATACGGTGGGCTCCAACGAAAATGTTTTGACATAATTTCCACCCTTGCTTGCATCCAGTGTAGGCATTTGAGAAAAAAACACAACAAGGGCCATCGCTGAAAAAAGGTAGAAGTTAAAGATTTAGCGGCAGAGCACC
Source organism: Dascyllus trimaculatus (assembly GCA_024666655.1). NCBI lineage: Eukaryota > Metazoa > Chordata > Actinopteri > Pomacentridae > Dascyllus > Dascyllus trimaculatus. Next base: position 4,503,790 of record CM045445.1, on the reverse strand, counting down.
TTTGTAAAGATGCCAGTTCTGATTAACAACAACACTGCATCAGCTGAAAGAAATAAAGGCACATTTAGAATTACTTTACCTTAGAATCAGTATCAGCCCAAAGCAGAGAGCGGTGGAAATCATGGTGAGATAGGCTAACACTGTAGGAAAGACTTTGATCTGGATTCAAACTGAATAAGCCATGACCTGGACTGCTAAGCTATCACCACACATCTTTTCCACGGCATGAGGATTGTTTTAACAACGTCATAAGGAGAAAAAAAAGAGGAGGGAAGAGCATCTGTTCATCCACCTTTGACCACTGAAAGCTGCATGAGAGCAAAATGTGAGATAAAGCAGTGGTGATGCATGTAAGAAGCACTTTGGTATGAATCTCAGAGGACCTATGCCTGCTGTCATTCACTGTACCCCAGGTTGGTGGGGTCTTTGCTAACCACCAGACAGGATAGGATAGGAAATCCTGCATGAAACCTTCATAAAACTGCCAAATGTTGTGTCTTGTTCCAAACTCACTTTAGAAATTCAAATGAGAGACTCTAACAAACTTAACACACATCAGTTATTAACAAATTAGTTAAATCAAGGTACATTTTCATTGTTGCTGTTTGACCTTTGGGCTGTAGCCAAGCGAAAGAGAAATCCAACATATTGCTTGTGTGCCTGCGTCCTCTATTTAGTCTACAGCAGAGGATTATTATTCAGAGTGATGGAGGACCGGATTGGTGGCGGCTGTTGGTTTATGCACACACCAAACTCTGGGCGACTGTCCAAACAGGCCATGACCTTCCCAGCTCCAGACATCAGACTGAATTTTAGTTTAATCCACTGTAATTGCTGTGCTTGTATTGAGGTTAAGTACTATTATCATTCATTGCTGCAGCTAAAATCCCTCCACTCCATAAAACTGCACCTGCTGGTTTCACAAGCCTTGTCCACCTGTGCTCCCTCCTGACCTACCACTTACAGAGGTGTGCACACTGAAAATGTCTAATACAGTCAGTGGTCAGTTTCAAATTTATTCTGCAGCATGACAAAGCATCCAAATAGACATCCATAGACCCTGAAGAGTCCTGATCTCATCATCAAGGACTCAGTCTGGGATTACATGAAGAATCAGAAGACAGTGAAACAGCTTGAATCCATAGAAGAACTTGTAGTAAAGTCAGTAGCTTAAATGACCGTATGCAAGTGTCCCGAGTTGAGCTGGTGCTGTGTAAAAGGAAAAGGATGGTCACAGCAAATATTGGTTTGATTTAGTTTTCTTCACTCATGGCATTATTTTTGAAAGCATCCTCACTTTACATATATGCTTACACTATAGATTAATGGAACACTTTATCAGGAACATCATATTAAAACTGAGTAGGGCTCTCAGAACAGCCTCAGTTCTTGGTGTCAGTCCACAAAATGCTAGAAACTGTCCTTTGAGAGGGGCAGCACGACTTTGTGGTTGTTAGCGCTGTCACCTCACAGCTAGTAGGTCCTGGGTTCAAATCTCAGCCTGGGGTCTTTCTGTGTAAAGTTTGCATGTTCTCCTCACAGTCCCCACACAAAAACATGCGGAAGTGTGAATGTGAGTGTGCTTGTTCCCTCTCTGTGTACCCGTCCAGAGTGTCCCTGCCTTCACCCTCAGTCAGCTGATATAGACTCCAGCACCCCTGCAACCCTACAGAGGACTGAGCGGTGTATAGATAATAGATGAATGGATGTTCTTTGAGATTCTGCTCCATGCTGACAAGATTGCATCACAACATTTCTGTCGTTGTGCAGCTGCACCTTCATGCTGCCAATCTCCTGTTTTACCACATCAAAGTTCAAAACGGTTTGAGGAGACATTTGCTTTGTGGCATGGTGTCTTATCTTGCTGGAAGTAGCCATTAGAAGATGGTAAGCTGTGGTGATGAAGGAACGGATAAGGTCAGCAGGATGACTCAGATCAGCTGTGGTATCTGAACCATTATTGACTGGTGTTTAAGAGCCCAGAGTGAGGCAAGAAGACATTCCCACACCACCTGCAATGTGAACTGTTGACATACAGGCAACTATTATACCTTAAAAACAGCTTTAAAATCATTTGATGGTACACAGGTATGAAATAAGGAGACTGGCTCATTTTTTGTTTCCACTCTGCACCGAACGCCTGTTCTGGTACTTTGCATCTTGAGTTTGGGGCTGCACTGGCTGCGCGGTCTGACTGGTCCTTAGAACAGATAGATTGACCTGTTGTTTTTTTGTTTGATTGTTAGTTTTTGACACTGGGATGGCAGTGATAGCAGGAACTCTGATGGCAAAAAAAACCATCAGAGTTCAAGACAAAAAAGGAGGCCTGTAGAGATTATGGGACAAACAAAAGACAAGCTCCTCATTCTCCTCCAAATGTGCAAAAATCACTGACCTGTTCGCTGCAGGACCTTCTTTAGATTAGATTAGATTATACTTTATTAATCCCACAACGGGGAAATTTCCTCGTTACAGCAGCAGAGAAAAAGCAGAAAAACACACAATATACCCTATACATAAAAAAGAAAATAAACAATCTACTATAAAGAAACATTATAAATATACAATAAGATACAACAATAAGTGAGGTATGAATATGAAAGTAATATTTAACAAGGAAAATTGAATAAATAATATTGCACATGGTGATAGTACGATGAATAGTGCAAGCAAATGAATAGTGCAGGCGTGAGCCACGGCAGATGATGGTGTTAGCAGACCAGTGAGGAGGATATGGAGAAGGAGAGAGATGGGGTGAGAATGCAGGAAGTTTCTTGTGGTAAGCAGAAGCTAACCACAAGCTGACTGCCCCACTTGACAGTATGTCATGAGAGATGATGGTGATGTTTAGCATTAGGCTATTGTGGAGTCCAGAAACTCATTAAGATATCCTATAAAACGGTGCAAGTAAGTGCTAGTGATGACAAAAAAACTCCAAACTTTGATTAATCAGAAGCATCCCTCTATGTTTTCTTCAAGCCTGAAACAGCCCACACCATGGCACTGAAGGAGTTCACCAGCATTCTGTCTGACTTGGTGAGTTTAAAGTTAATGTTACCTTAGTGAGCTTTATGAAATAAAAGGCTGTGAGACAGATGCCGGGCTGGCCTCCTTGCTGTTAGAAGAGTATGTAATACTGGCTGCTAGCTGGCCTGCTATATGTTGCGCTGTTGCATTTCTATGCTTGATGTTGACTGTTTTAGCAAAGTTGCTGACTTACTGTTTTGAACATAAGCCAAAGAAAGAAAAAGTACAGTCAGCTGGTAATATAACTTCTAATACTAAAGACCACTATACACTGGTGAACTGTGTAGATGAAGCAGTTTGTTGTTGCAATTACATTTTCTTAAATTGCTGTTTGTGGCTGTGACTAAATATCCTAGAGGTAGCAGGGTGAATACTACAAAGCCAACTACCATTGTGTAAATTACTAGTTTGTAGGTTGACAGATGATAGGTTGCATTCCACTACACATTATCAGAGTTTTGCAGAATTAAATGCACCAAAATCCAAATCCCAACTTTCTACTTTCAGTATATACTGCAGCTCTGTTCCATGCAGTTTGCATGCAGTTGTTACATCTGTAGTGTGAACTGAGCTGTCATCAGTCTGTATACTCTTGGCAAGTCAAGCTTGTTTATACTCATGCGAGACACTGTGACATATGTGATGCATCTTCTGCTGCACAGAGGATTGTGGGTCAGAATGGCCAGAAAAGCATGCTGGCTTGCTTGCTGCAAAAATGTGACAAAATGTAGTACAACATCCTGGTACTTTTGGTGAACTGCATTTGGCATTCTGTGGTTTGGGACATATTAAATCATCTTATGAAGTGTTGCTTTAATGCTGCTGAGACCAGATACTGAGCCTACCATCTACAGTCTCAGATTTCTGATCTTCGCTGACAGGAAGTGGAGCGTGACGTGGTCTTCTGCTATCATAGCCCATCTGCTTCAAACTTGGACAGCTGTGTGATCCAAAATGCTTTTCTGCTCACCACAGATGTTAAGAGTGATCATCTTAGCATATACAATTCAATTCAATTCAGTTGTTAAATTCACAACATGTCATCTCACTTACACACATAAACACACTGTGTAAGCATTATACACTATATTACCAAAAGTATTTGCTCACCTGCCTTGACTCACATATGAACCTAAGTGCCATCCCATTCCTAACCCATAGGGTTCAATATGATGTCGGTCCACCTTCTGCAGCTCTAATTCATCCCAAAGGTGTTCTATCGGGTTCAGGTCAGGACTCTGTGCAGGCCAGTCACGTTCATCCACACCAGACTCTGTCATCCATGTCTGTATGGACCTTGCTTTGTGCACTGGTGAACAGTCATGTTGGAAGAGGATTCCATGAAGCTCTCTGTGTACTGTACTTGGGCTAATCTGAAGGCCACATGAAGTTTGGAGCTCTGCAGCAATTGACTGTGCAGGAAGTCTGCGACCTCTTTGCACTATGCGCCTCAGCATCCGCTGACCCCTCTCCATCAGTTTACGTGGCCGAACACTTCGTGGCCGAGTTGCTGTTGTTCCCAAACTCTTCCATTTTCTTATAATAAAGCTGACAGTTGACTATGGAATATTTAGGAGCGAGGAAATTTCACCACTGGATTTGTTGCACAGGTGGCATCCTATGACAGTTCCACGCTGGAATTCACTGAGCTCCTGAGAGCGACCCATTCTTTTACAAATGTTTGTCAAAACAGTCTGCATGCCTAGGTGCTTGATTTTATACACCTGTGGCCAGGCCAAGCGATTAGGACACCTGATTCTGATCATTTGGAGGGGTGAGCAAATACTTTTGTTAATATAGTGTATATGTGTGCTGCTGTCTAGCCCTAAAGGAATTTCATACCTCTGGCCAAATTCAAGACTTTCTTAGCTTATTTAGTCCTCTTAGTACTTTTTAGTTGGTTTAATCAGTTTTTCTTCATCCATTGCCTGATATCACATTCTTTTGTCTGAATACTTCAACACAGTTGTCTCGGCAAAAAGTCCTTTGCAAAAGAGACTGAATTGTACATCCACATGGGTACTATCCTGAGCCTGTGCAGGCAAGCACTCTCAATGACACAATGAGCAAACCAGAAAATCAGCAGACTACTAATAGCATGTGTATGCATCCAGTACATGTCTAACTGTTAACTGTTTGTCCAGTGTTAAGGAGACTTGTGTGTACTATGTGTATGTATGTGCTATGTTAATCGATAGCATCACTGATGTTGTTTACTATGTATTTCAGTTCATTTATTATTAAATGCTGATGAGCCATGACAGAAAAGTAAATGCCCAGGAAATAAAATGTGTTGTATTGTGAGTGAATTCAGTGCTCTGGTCAGAACAGTTTAAGCAGCTGTCATGGCTGACTGCTGCAACCAGAGAGCAGGTTCCTCTAATGGATATTAGCTGGGGGCTGTACTGAACTGACCTATGCCCATGTTCTGATGCACTCTAAAATACCACCACAGCTTCAGTGTGTGTGGTTTTTGTTTTTGTTTTGTGACCTGAGAGCAGTGACGTGACCATTCATTTTCATAAATGCTAAAAGTTGTTCTGATCCAATTATTAAACAGTGGCTGAGCATTTCACTGAACTGTGGACTGGCAGTTCTTTAATTGAAGGTCACCAGGATCAGTCGATTTTATTGGATAACAGCACAGTCAACTTGCTGGAGCGGAGTCTGCCTTGAGCTGAAGAGCTGAGCCAACATGATACTAAAAGCACACTCAGCATAAACAGATTTGCTTTACACAGCAGTGTAATCACACTGAAGATATGACAGAAAGGACAAGACAGCCAACAAACAGGCTTGAGGAGGAACTGCAGGTCTATAGCCCATTGAGCTGTGATCAGTGATATATCTCCTAGTACTATCCAACTTACAGTCTGCCATATATAAAACAAATGTCATCTCCACAACAGCTTCTGTACTATAAGCAGCTCAATGGAGGTCAGCATTATGCAGTGTCCTTCACACTGTCTGAGCTGTCACACAAATTCTGACTTCAAATCATATCCGCTGTGCCAAGCACATGTCTGCCTGTTATTCAGAGCTACACTGTGCAAGTAGTCCACAACTCATTTTATAATACATATGATTATAAAATGAGTTGTGGACTTTCTTAGGTTTGGACTTATGGGCTGTGTCAACCTTCTTGTCTGCATCGTTGCTCCACATGGAGAAGAACTGTCAGAGAAACAGAAAAACCTGTGACACTTCACAAAGATGGAGAAGGACACAGGAAGACTGGTGATCAACTAAGAATCAGATTTGCAGCAGTAATAAGGAGGTACATGAGAATGAGCCTTAGTACCACTAATCAGTCTTCCTGTGTCCTTCTCCATCTTTGTGAAGTGTCACAGGTTTTTCTGTTCCTCTGGCAGTTCTTTTCCATGTGGAGCGATGATGCAGACAAGAAGGTTGACACAACCCATAAGTCCAAACCTAAGAAAGTCCACAACTCATTTTATAATCACATTTATGCAATTGGACTAATTGGACATCAAGCAAGAGGCTGAACTTAGTACTGATCTGAAGACAGTGTGAATCAGTGACAGCAAAAAGCCTTTTAAGTGATTTACTCACATGCTGATGACTGTTCTGAAATTCAGACTGACCTACAGCAGCAGTATTATTAAACCGCAGCAGTGGATATTATTCTTTGAACTGAACTGAACAAAAAATTTAGATCAGCAAAGTCATAAATGATTTTGTCTGTAACAGAGACTGCTAAATCTATTGGCTACACGTGGAGGAAGGACATAGAATGACAATTGCAAAAGGACCATACCAGTGGTTAATATATACGATAAATAACAATTACAAGCTTTCAAGACCAGACATTTTTAAACCAGAAAACGGGGAGAAAATATAAATATAACTCTGTATCCTGTGTCCTGTTTTTGAACTATTAAATACCAGCAGGGAGGCGTCCCTGCTGGGCTGTTTTGCCAAACCACAGCAGCACCTCTGCAGGGTGTAGAATGTAGTGTGTTTGAGTTAGAGCAGCAGAGAATAATGAACAAAGACATTTCCAGAAACAATACAGATTGCAAGACACAGAGTGCACATTTGGAAGTGTGACTTGAGCCTGCATGTGTTATGTTTATTCATTGTTTTAGCCTTGAAAGATTTCATTTAAATTTTAAATAAATATTTAAATTAATTTAAATTATGCACTGCCTATTGAGCTTTACAGGTGCAGTCTTTTAATGGTACTGAGACTTCACTAGCTTTTTTGTATAACAGGCTGACCTGAACTAATGTGCTCACATATAAATCACATATGTAGTATTTTACATAATATCTCCAAGCAAAGGAAACAGCTTTATGCCCTCCATTCTATTTACCAGCCAAATGTAGAATGGAGTTATTACACACTTTTCAACATGAACCACAGTCAGCCTGCTCACTGCGTGTGTGTGTGTGTGTGTGTGTGTGTGTGTGTGTGTGTGTGTGTGTGTGTGTGTGTGTGTGTGGAGATGACTGAAAAAATCCACTGTCGTATGGAACATTTTCCATAGTGTAGCTTTTTGCTGCAAGCGATTTCATCTGAACAGACAAAGGCTGAACTCTGCTGCCACATCAGAGAGAGACAAACTCAGGAGAAATCTGTGTTATCTTTGTTTTTTTTTCAGCACTTGGACACTTTAACCCTTCAAAGGTAGCAGCCACAAACACATGAATATACAATGTGGGTCAATCAGAGATGACAAGCACAGACAACAGGCTTCATTCTTTAAACCTTACTTTAATAAGACTGCATCTCTATTGTGGCACTCAGTCCAGTTTGTAAGGGCAGCCGATGACTGTCACTAAACATAACTCCACTGTAGCTCACTAACACCTCACTTGGTTTGTCCTCATTCTTCATCGTCCGATGCTGGTATAAGATTTTAAAAGCTTGCAGAGAATATAATACATCTAATACATCCAATACTGGTGGGCTTGTAAAGGTAGAGGGTAAAATAAATGGAGCAAAGTACAGTGTATGGAAATCCTGGAGGACAACATGATGGAGTCTGCAAAGAACTGCGACTTGGGAGAAGATTTGTTTTCCAGCAGGACAGTGACCCGAAGCAAACAGCCAAAGAGATAGTTAAAAGACAACAAGATGAGTGCTCTGGAGTGGCCGAGTTAGAGCCCAGGCTTTAATTAGGTTGAGAATCTTTGGCTGGACTTGAAAAGAGCTGTTCATTCATGATCCTCCTGACAGAGCCTGAGCAGGTTTGCAGAAGGAATGGGGTAAAATTATTCGACTCAGATGTGCGAAACTGATTAAGATCTGTCCACATTCAGTGCTGTAACTGTAGACAAAAATGCATCTACTGAATACTGACTAGAGGAGGGTGAATACTTACTACTGTAATTATTTACTTTACATTTAAATTTTTAATTAGCTTACATTACTTTTTTCTCTTTTTTGTAAATTCCTGCCAACTAATATTGACTATGATTCATGCTGAAAAGCAATAAAAGGGGAACGATTCCAAGGGGGTTAATACTTTTTATCTGAACTGTATTTCAGTTTCAGGGTTTTCCCCGAAAGGACTCACATCAGTCAAAACAACTGGATAGAAAAATATCTAAAAGGAGGAGGTCTTAGGCGATTGGACCATCGTGGTTTAAAATCTCATTGAAAGATTGATGCATACTTTATTACAAGGACACTTAATGAGGTACGGCTTCAGTGGTTGTACAGACCCACTGTGGATTTTAAACTCTTTTCTTGTAAGATGGAAAAAGAAATTGCACTTAATTTTGAGCATTGGCCATATTTAAAATTACCATCTGGTTTTCAAATGCTAAAGGACACATGAATCCCTTTTCAAGTGTCATCATATGGATCAGTGTTACCAGTCGTGAGAAACAAAGTTAAAAATAAAAGTCTTCTGCTTCTAGTTACATCGTCTTCATCTGGTTTGCTGGACTCCAGTCACCTCATATCAAATTTAATGAACAACAGAATGGAAACAAGCTAAACAGTAAACTCCATGACATGAATAGTTGCTTTTCTCTCTTGACGTTATCCTTGTGAAGCTGTGTGATGGTAAAATGGAAAAGTATTAAATTACTTTGATGGAATTTACAGTAAAATACCGTGGACCAAGTGTTTTTGTGAACAGCAATAACCCTGTCCACACTGGAGGTCCCTGAGTAGGATATATGTGTGTGTATGTGTGTTTGAATAGCATCAGTGTTTACTTGGTCATTGTAATAAGGATGTTATTTAGTTTCTAATCAACACTTTTGACAGGACAGAGGTAAAAATGTCAAGTTTCTCTAAATTTTTCTCACTCTCGTGCAACCATGTTTTTTGTAGCACCTACTTTTCTCTCAGCTGTCAGGTGCTGTTCCACCCTTTGACTGGATGATTAACCCTGGACACGCTTGATTTCTCACATCAACAGCAGTCGATGGATTCCACTCAGGGAAAAAAAATACTCACCACCCACTGCTGGGCCCAAATCCTGGCTACAGCTACTCATTGCCACAAGGTAGCAGTGTTTGTGGTGTGGGAAGCTGGTGAGGGATCATATCTATGATGCTGCATGAGAGACTCCAACTGGCTGACGGAGGCCCCTGTGCAGAAGATGATGGGAGAAGGTGTAATGTGTGAGGGCATTTTGTCCACTTGCTACAGAGGAAACAGGAGAAAATAATTAACATGGTAATAATTTATTGCAGTTGATTTACATTTTTTTGCTTAAGAGGCTAAACATAAAACCATATAAAGCTGGTCATGAAGGAAAAGTCTCTTTCATAGTTCTCTCTGCTCTTTTGCCTAATTTCTCCCCCTTTCCACCGACTTGTTTTACTCTTGGTAAAGTGGAACTATTAAAAGTCCTCCCATCCAACATTCATGCATCCATTTTACATTTTTACCACACAGCTTTCTTAAGCTATGTGTGTAACTGTGAGAATGTTTATTAGTGCTACATTTTTTCATTTATTGGATTATGAAAAATGTTGTTGAATTGTTTTAATTTGCTATTAAATACAGAGCACGCAGACACTGAAACCTCTCACTGCAGCCCTGTGTGGGCTTAGATCTATTCATAATCATAAGAAATAGTCGGCTGGTTTAACAGATGCAAATGGGTTCTCGTACATTTACATAATATAAAGGAATGTGTGTTTTCAGGAGAAACACATTACAGCACCACAAGAGTCACAGAATCATTTCTCCTCCCTGCTGGGTGACACTGATTTAATTAGAGGACACTGGGAGGATTGATTACAGCATCCATCCACCCAGTCAGAGTGGAGATACTGCTGGGGATTAAAATGCAAAATGCAAATGCATTCTTTGCTGTGCAGCGTGCCTCTAATGCAACAAAGGGAGAAACAGCAGCAGAGAGGAGTTTGAACTCGTCATAGCAGCCTGAACGTTTCTGAAACATGGCTTGAAATAAGGATGAGAGTCCGTGATAAACCTTAGCTATAATTAGATCCATCTCAAAACAGGAGTCACTCACATGTCTGGACCCAGGTTAGCACTGTTGTTCTACTGTCTGTGACAGAAGCATGAAACTGTGGATCACAATGGTCCATAAAAGGATAAATAAAATGTATCGATCAAATAAACAGCAATAAATAGAGTATATTTACATGCTTTTATTGTGAAATTTTGTATAACTATGTGTTGCGATCTGAACAAACATGTCAAGTCATTCCTCACTGGGATCTGCAGCAACAGTGTACAAGGTGGCTGAGGTTTATAAATTAAAAATTAAAATAGTTTTAGTCTCCTTGCTTCCTCCAGAAGGCCACTGGTGGCGTGTCCACTGCTGTCTTGTCTCTGTAGAAATATGAGAGACAAGGCAGAGCGAGTCATTTCAGGTTCACTGAGACAGAAAAGAAACAGCTGAGCTGGATGTTTGATGTCTACAGATGAGTCACTGTGGTTGGAGCACTGATCCACGATGTCTTTTAGTCATACGACACACAAAAAGTAAAGCTTGACGTGACAGGAGCGCTGTGAATTCCTAGCCTGACAAGGATTACGTTTGCAGTCAGATGAGGGACAGAGATGAAACATTAATGATGTGGCTGTTTGTGGATTCTCAGCAGACACACAACATTACTTAACAATCAAGTGTCAGATAAATTAGGCTTAAGTACAATTACTTCAAGCTCCTAAGCTCAGTTGGTCATTTGCCTGTTTAAATCATACGACGTGGCTTCAGTTTTCACCCGTCTGAAACTATAAGCATATCTCACTGGAAGAGAAGTGAGCTGATAAGCACACAGCAGGTACTGACATCCAGATAGAAGCCCTGAGGCCTGTACAATGAAGCAGGATTTGGGGTAAGAGAGGTAATTTCAAGTTTACCAGTGGGTTCATAGGACTGTGGTGGTGGTGGTTTATCTCTTACAGATGACCCATCAGTTCTTTTAGAAAATGGCATTAGCATTCACAGGAGACCCTGTGGTGCGCCACTAGTCAAAGAGGAAGGTAAGAATTCTGAGGGACCATTTAAACCTTTTGACCTTCCCTGATAAGCACAGATGTGATATATGTGCCAGTAGAATCTCAGCTAGGAGGAAATCCAGTCCCCCTTGTAATTTTTTTTTCTTCTGTTGGCTGCAAACGATTTCAAAATATTTGTTCTATTGGTCTTATACTGGTGTACAAAACTGATTAAATCTAAATAAGCCGTATAAGATTTGAGCCAGCTGGCAGCACCTCAGCATCTTTCTGCTGCAGGGGAAAAGAGCTCTGGCTTTTTGGTATTTTGTTAAACCCATCACAGTCAACTTGGGCAGTTCTAAGCAAAGGATGAGGGTCTGGTGTTTCTTAGAAATAGTGACAGGTGTAATGATTCTGGCAGATTAGCAACCTCTGCCATTAAAATAGAGAATTCAACCAAAAAAACTTGCAGGGCTGCTTTACTGCAAGATCTAAATCCTGTACAAAACTTGCTGCCCGGAGGTTGTTGTTGTTATTTCCTGAGTTAAGTGCATTTTGAAAACATGCAAACAGCAGAAAGGAAGGACAAGGCCATCTGAAATCAGAGTCCAGTGGCAGGCTTTCACCTGCAGCCTCCATCCAGGGAATCAGACTTGCTCTCTGTGATGTGAATGCTGCAATTCAGTGCTGCTTTCACTTGCAGTCAGACACCGTAGTTGCATTTATTGACAGTTGGATGTTACAACTTCAGCGAATGAACTTGGCCTATCAGATCTGGGGTGACCAGTGAGATGTCAGGAGGGGCCACGCCAGCCTCTGGAGGCACCTGATGGTCAGTCGAGGCCTAGTGGCTTGTGAAGCATACTTGTAACCCGTGGGTCGCTGGTTCGTGTCCCCGGATTGGCAAGAGGCTAAGTCACCACCACTGTGGGCCCATTAGCAAGACCCTTAACCCCTGGGTGCTTCCGTGGCAGCCCACTTCCACTATGGATGGGTTAAATGCAGAGAACGAATTTCCCCAAGGGGACTAATAAAGTATAAGTTGTTATTATTACCTCTGACAATAGGCATAGAAGCAACACATAATTAAAGTAATAAACCATTGTAGTTGTGGTGCGCTGATGATGGGACAGTGATATTAAACCTATTAACCTGTGCATTTGCACAGTTTGCAGTCATCATGTCTGCATACTACAGACATGATTAAGAGACTTTAGGGTTGACTCTTGAAAAGTAGATCTTCAATATCCATAAACAACACTGACAGAACTCAAATCCAAGTTTGTTTTTCACATTTATCATACTGTCAGCAGGGATATTCATGTAAATACAGAATAAAAAATAAAGCTCCTGGCACTGCAAGCAGAAATGAGGACTAATTCAAAACAGTATCTGTGCATCACAGTAAGTGACTGAATGAGCCATCAGTTTACCTGGAGCACTGTACTAGAGCTCCCTCTGGTGGCAAGTAAAGTATGCAGATCACAATAAGAGAATGATATGTGTCATTTTTATTGAGGTGGGTGAAGGAGGATGAACTTCACATGCTGTATTGAAATGGATACAGCGGTCATGCTGAGAGCAGGATGGATAATGTGGAATGGAGCAGAAAGATATGCAAATAAGGTACAACATAGGCACTGCTGGGATTTGAACCCAGGACCTCCTGTTTACTATACAGGTACTTCAAGCAACTAAGCCACTGTGGTATTCAGGTTGTACCTTGCTTAAAAAACAAACAAACAAACAAAAAACAATGTTAGAAGTTCTTAATTAATGTATTCAGGGACAAACAAAGTCAATGCTTTAACCCAATAGACTTTTTTCACAGCAGACATTCTGGCATTATAAATATCCCAGTAAGACGAGACAATGAACCAGTATGCACCATGATAAATGCAGTCAGCATTACCTGTGTCTAAACCAATCATTTTCCACTGCAGGAATTCATGGCCCATTTTGTGCTTTGTGTATGATCTAACTGCATTAAGCATCGTGTTCACAAGATAAGCACCTACACCATTTCCTGTGCATTAAATCTACATGGACCACAGTCCTGTGACCACTGTGGGGATCAAAATTAGACTACAGGCCTTGTCCATGTGTACACTAAACACACTTTATGTTCTGGTGCTTTGTTAAAATGCCTGTAGACCCACTACAGGCAAGAATAAAACGTGCTGCTGCACAGTAGAGGAGCAAATGTGACGGGAGAAACATGACAACAAAACTGTAGGCGGTGATTGATCTGCAGCTTTAAGGTTAACTCACAGCATTAAAACATCTGCCTATTATTGTTTAGGTCTTCCTTGTACCACAAACACTACTTCTGAGACATTGGGGCAGGGACACAGGAACTGTGGGAGTTTGTCAGCTGATCATTTGAGTCATGGGGTGAGGTCTTCATGATCTGCTTTGCTCCCATGCATCCTATGGATACTTGCTGGGATCTAGGGCTTTTGGAGGCAGGTCAACACCTTTGGCCCTTTGTTGTGCTCATTGAGGCTTTCCTTAGCAGTTTTCGTGGTGTGGTGGGTGCGTGGTCTGCTGAGGGAGGCTGCTGCTGTAAGGGAACGTCAATCTTGGGCTGGTGTGTGCTTGGTCTGGAACAGTGTTTAGGTGGGTGGTACCTATCAAAATAATATCTACATTCACCTGCCAGAGGTTTTAATGTTGTGGCTGATGGTGTATAAACCTTTTACACCTGTGGACCAGTCATAGGTAAAATGGGTAGACATCCCTGATATGATGCAACCTTTAAAAGCACATAAAAATACATTTTTAAACTTAATCAAAAAGTCATTATTAGTTAAAAACATCATTCAGACTTTCACCCAGTCATTATTTTGTTCAAAACTCAAACTGCTCTGTCCACTGCTCATTATCTCAAAAACTAATTCCATTGTTTCATTTGAAAATTCTTCAAGTGAGAGTGCACACAAACGCCTCAGCTGAAATTTGGAATTTAATGAACTCCATAAGAGAAATGCATGTGCAATTTTTGACATATGTCAACCACAAATTTCCCCCCAGAACTACACATATGTAACATGAGTGGGGATTCTGTTAGACAGCACAGATTTATAATCCTTGAAGTTATCACTATAAAGCGGTTTGTCTCCTTCAAACTTTATTTTCTGAAAAACGTGGAAATCTGAAAATGTTGTAAACTGTGAATCACATGTTTCCCTTTAGGAATAAAAGAAAACAGAGAAGCGGGTCAACTCATTGGTACTTGCTCTAATCATAACTGTGACTGACATGCACTGTTCTTTAAAAATTATAATTAAGGTTTGCTTTCTTGTACAAAACTAAAAGAAAAAAAACACAAATCAATCTCATGTAAACTGTGGCTTTCACATTTATTACACAGTAATACCACTTTGTTTTAGCAACACTTTTTCCAGACAAATTCAACAGCTACGCAAAGTAGTTGCTACTCATAGCAATGACTCATGTATCTAAACGGTGTGCTCATTAACTCTCCAATAGTCCAGCCCATGACAGTGTACTGATTGTCGTACAAGTGATCCCGCTCCGTTTGCCCTAAGCTCTCCACTGCATGTTGCTAAATTCATGGCTAAACCCCCAACACTCCGCTCTCCCAGTGAAGCCACAGCAGATCTGGTTTCACGCACTGCAGCAGGTAGCATGTTGTTGGTCTTTAGGAGGTGATGGATACCATATTGTTAGGACTCAGGATCTCAATCCAGTAACCGTCAGGGTCCTGAATGAAGGCCAAGCCTTTCATTTTACCTGAGGAGAGAGAAACAGGATGAATGGGCTAGAAAATGCAACTAAAACACCTTATGAATTAAGCTGTAAAATTCATAAACACAAAAAATTAAAGCTTCAAATTCAGAAGTGTGCATCCTAACCACTGTGCAGTTGAGAAATGACAACACACTGAGGAGAAACACACTTCAGATCCGAATCAGAAATAGAAGCTCCAGGTAGTGAGCAAGTTTCTCTGTTAAGTAATGAGGCAGGACATTGAAAGGCCACATTACATTAAATACATAATATCTACATAGGAATGATTTGTCACTTATTTAAAAGGTTAAAAATAAGACTACTTTTGAATATCGGTTAGTTGAGTGTACAGAAAGCTGCGCTCAGCATATGACCTGTTGAAATGTTCTGGTGTTGTTCAGAGAATAATTTCTGTCTGAGATCTTGAGAATTTAGTCTTGTTACTGTCGTTCACTGAAGCACTGTGAAAATAATAATGGATCAATATTTGGAAGGGAAGGTGGGTAGTGGGGGGTAGTGAACATAAACAGCACCTTAATGTTCTATTTTTGGTGTCATATATATATATATAATATCGAAAAAGAGAAAGGCAGTATTTGCCTGTGTGCAGTCTATTTGAGACCTCACTGCCTGTTTCTTTCCCTTTTGAAAAAAGTAAGCCAGAGAATTTACAGTAATTTGACCGTTTCCTGGTAATCCATTACTTCAAACATTCCATTTGCTCTGCACTAGAGCATACAACACAAGCGAAGGTAAACACTTGAGCGGTAGTTGAGAATGAGTAGGTGTGTCTAACATCTGACTAATGCTACAGATTTACTAAAAAAAGGCTATCAAGACCATCAACACTGATTTAAACATGTCCATGAGATTCATATTCACAAACACCCCACATCTTACCGTCATCTGGCTTCTTGACGAATGTGACTCCCTGCTCCTCAAACAATTTGCAGGCTGCATAGACATCAGGAACCGCAATCCCAATATGGCCTGTCAAGTGTTAGGTAGACAAATGCATTAGCCCGTGGAAAGAAAATTCTATAACATATGACAGATGTCAGATGATAACTGCTAAGAACTTGTGAAAGGTATTAAAAATAGTCGTGAACTGTGGGGTTGGACTGTTGAACTGTTTATCATCATTTATGTGTTCTGGATTTTATTGGGTGGGTCACAAATCATGGCTTGCTGACCAAGTGGAACCAGACTTTGAATGACCCCTCCCCCTAACACTATACTATTACAATAATACTTTCACAAGTTACTACACCTACTGCAGACCACAGTTTGCTGCTATCTATGCAAACGTATCTTCCTTGGAGGCAAGATTATGCAGAACAGCTCAGCCTCTTTATTTAGCTCCTAAGAATGATGAAAAGAAGAAGAGTTAAGGTGGCTGTTGACAGCCACCTTAAGGAAGAGCGGAGGATCACCTGCTTCTGCAGTGCATTTTAACCCAGGGTAGTTTTACTACATGTCATCAGACAACTGGGATTCAAGGATAATTCGCTACTGATGAACAACGCCAAACCGACCATCTCCTTCCCTGGCCTTCATCCTCCCGTCCTGCTGATATGTGGTGCCATCATTAACAGTACCTGCCTGCCAATAAGACTCCTTGTGTGCTTGGTTTATTACGGCAGGTAACTTATTACCTTTGTGATTTTACATCTAACCTCTTTGGCTCAGTAAGGCTGGTTCATTTGATTTCACCTCATGTGAAAACTGTCAATCAGTTCCTTTAGTAGACACACCCCCAGCGTTTCAGAGCAGAAGTCACTGCTCATTTCTTTCACTATATTGAAACAGAATTTTATATATATATGTGTTTTTTTCTTTTAATGATCAAATTTGGCTGGGTGGTTAATAATAGTTTTCTTTTGTGTGGAACGACAGTTAATACTCAACATTTAAAACACTGTAACACTATAACTGAAAAATCACTGTTAAGAATGTGTTTAATAATGTTAAAGCATTATTGTGCTCCAAGCATTTGGAATTATGTACTGTCTGCCTTCATGCAAGACAAGTTCTACATCTAGGACAGGCATGTCATCAACCTGTACATCTATGACTTATACAAGCTCTGTTGTTGCACTGTCCTATTGTAAGAAAGTGATCTTACCAAAGCCACGTGGATCAGAGTTTCCATTGTGATAAGACTGGCTCTCATCAGACTCAGAGCCCCAGTTACTGAAGAACAGGAGGGACAGGAGAAAGGACACAGGAGGTAAGATGAGGAAAAGAAAAAAGAGGAAGAAGAGAAAGATAAGTTCAGAGACAGCAGGTATAAATATGTATTTCAACTGAGTTTCACCAGGTAATAAACATTTTATTATATTTACAACACTAACTGTAGCTTAAAATACTTAGAGATCAGGTTTTAAAATACTCCACCACCTTGCACAACGGTGAACAGGAAAGTAAAAATCACAGTACTTGTAAACAGCAAGATATTAAAAGCACAGTGGAGCATTCTAAACAAGTCAGTGCCCCTTAAAGATGCCAACTGCATGTACAACTTCCACCCTTACTGTGTCAGCTCTATGGTGGCTCTTCTAGAAAAGGTCCAGGCCGTCTTCTCCTTCACATCTGTAGGGATCTCCTTCTTGTCCTCGTAGCCCAAGAAGAAGAGAGAAAAACGCATGGAGGGGAAGTCAAACTTTTGCAGGAGCCTGCAAAATATTGCACACCAGAGAGAAAACTTTTCACAAAGCCGGGTTTATGTGCAGAAATCTGTCTATGACACAGACACCCACACAGACAGAACTGTTTGGAAAGTATTTGAGACTTGTCACTTCTAGTGGATGATTTGTTGCAAGTAGACCACAGAGACTCAATCAGAGTTGACTGAACTGAGCGCCACACTCATACTAACGTCATGCCGAGGATTCTGGTGTAGAAATCCAAGGATTTAACTGGATCCTTAACTCTCAGCATGGTCTGCTGCATCATGAAGTCCTACAACACAGAAACACAATAACAGAACTTGAAACATAAAACTATTAATCAGTCACAAAGATTACAGGATGGACGTTACCATTTTCTTACATTACACATGGGTAAGAATTGGAATTTTCCTCAGTATTCCATTTTCTTCTTTAGTCTTAACAGAGTACTCCTAAACCCTGGTCTTCCCAAGAGGAGAAACAACAATGTAGTGGGTCAAACTGTGAAATCAAATGCGTTGCACCACAACTGGTTAATTCATGGGTGTGGTAAAGGAACTGAGCTCCAAGCTGCCTGGCCACAGAGCTAACAGGTAAGGTTGTTCACAAACAAGTTATTAAAAACAATCTTTGTGTTAGCCATAGTCAAGGGCTACAGTGACCAGATGGACTTTCCTCATGTGCACATTGCCTGTGAGTACATACACTTGTACTGACCACATATATCATAACAGTCTTGACTTTCTAATGACTCGATCAATTTTCTATGATAGAATCACTGAAACTTGTGTTTTTGTCACAAAAAACAATCACGCATTTTGTTTTCTAACCGATTTATGATTGCTCTTCTGGAAAAAAGAAAATCTGCTGGATTAAAAATATACGCACAGCAACTGTTATTTATGAGTTTTAGTGATGTAGAAAACAGCATTAATCAACTTTCTGAATGGTATGGCCTCTTAAGTTATTAGGATTGACTACAGCTGGTGACTCCTATGAGCCAATTTAAGTAGATCCCATTTCATACACTTATTAGACTCAGCCACAAACACTACAGCGGGAAAGTCTGAGGAGCAGATCTGAAATAGCAAATCACTGACTTGAACAAATCAAGAAAGTCAATGAGGTGAGGCCTTTAACACCAAGAACACCAAACTTACTGTCCAGCATGGTGGTGGTAGTATTATGCTCTGGGGCTGTTTTGCTGCCAGTGGAACTGGTGCTTTAAACAAAGTAAATGGAATTACGATGAAGGAGGATTATCTCCACATTCTTCAGAAAAACCTAAAACCATGAGCCAGAAGACTGGGTCTGAATGCAGTTTGGTGTTCCAACAAGACAATGACCCCAAACACATAAAAAATAGTAAAGAAATGGCTAAATTAGTCTAGACTTAAGGTTTTAGATGGGCCTTCTGAAAGTCCTGATTTAAAACCCATCAAGAAGCCAAAAAAATAAAAAGTTATAGGAGCCATTAAGAAGTCAGGACTGCCATGACGTCTATACAAGAGGATGTAAACTTTTGTTAAAGACCTTAAGTGTGCATATCTACTGTACATAAAATTAAAGTGTGCAGGAAAAATCCAGACCCTGTTCCCATGATGGAACAGCATATTGTGATGTGTTCAATTAATGCAAATACGCAGAGTAATTTAAATGTAAGATAAATATACAGTCAAAGATAAATGTGAAGCAGTGCATTGCATTCCTGTTTGAGAAAGCCTCATTATGCAGATGGAGAAGATCTCTCTTTGGACATGTGAGCTGTCCCTGAATTCCAGAAGAGGAAAATTTCGATCCTAGCACTCAGTTGTGAAATGGGATTTCAGCATAACTGCACCTCTGTGCAACCAAGCGCACACACAGTATTATAATGCTGAACAGATCAGGCTTGTTAGGACTGAGCAACATCTACATGTTTTCTATGCAAAAACTTTTGCCAGTTTTACATGTAATGTCAGGGCAGAGGCCTGAAGATGCACTGAATTTGTACCATACTGGATTCCAGTTCACAAAAGTGATTTAGACCAATACTTGGCTATCCATGCCTGAGTCAAAGTATGTTGTGTGTTCTGATTAGCGGAATAGGCCAACCTTATCACAAGAAAAAATTATTTCATGTCGCAAAAAACAGCCAGCATGTTCTAGATATGTTAAAGCTGACCCCTGGTTTGAACTCGGAATATTACCCTGAAGAGTATTACACTAAACTTCTAGTCTGTGTGTGTGTTTCACAGTCGAGTGTTATCTCTGTGGCAAGCAGCTGGTCCTCTTTCCTGAACCCTTCCTCCGAGAGACGCATGTTTTCACTGAACATCCATAGCAACTCATAAAACACTGCATGCTTTTCTCCATTCAGCTGTTTCCATATGCAACGAGCACCACAGTTTTGCAAAAATAAAAAAAAAATCATTACTTCTCGCAGAGCTTCAAAGCTTCTTGTAGGGTCAGGTGATGGAGTGACACAGCAGTGCAGGTGTGTCATGTAGCACACTGAGCAAACAGAGAGAGTAAAGTGGAACAGGTTCCAAGAAAACTTTTAGGTGGAAGTATTACAAAGTTTTATTTATTTTTCAGGTCAAGTGTTCAGGTGTGACCTGACAGTGACCACAGCAGACAAAGGTGCAAACACACTCTTTTGATAGTCTTAAAGGCCCTGTTTGGTGAAAATGTTAGCATGTCTGAATGGTGTTTTTATAAGCAAGGAGATATATGAGTAAAATAAGCAGTCAACACCATGGCTGAATGTTTCCCTATTCAATATGAAAGTTTTACATTGTTGTTGGTGAGCCGGTGTGCTCAAGCTGTGGAGAGCAGGGAGGACTGCATGGAGAGAGAGGTAGGGAGGAGGGCTGAACGATTAGAAGAATATAATTGTAATTTTTCTGACAGATGTTGCAATTGGGTTTGTGATAAAACTTTTTTTAGTCAAACTTTAATTCAATATTTACTGCGTAGCAGATTTAAAACCTGTGAATAAGCATTACCACTACGTCAAAAGCATGACTGTCACACAAGGAGGAGGACTTGAATGTGTAAAACCATTGACATGACAGTTTCAACCCCTGTCAGAAACACAGCAGAATGTATATCCTAAATTTCAGCCTTTGCAATTTGTTAATCGTTTCAAATTGAGATTCGGATTTGAAATGAATCACTGAGCCCTAGTGGGGACTTCATAGAGCTGCATATTCTAGGAGGCAACAGTGTAGAGCAGGGGTGTCCTCGAGGGCTCCTATCCAGCATATTTTAGATGATTTCATCTTCCAACACACCTGATTCAACTGATCAGCTCATCATCAAGCTCTGCAGAAGCCTGATAGCGATCCTGATCATACACCTCTGGTGTAGTCACATCTAAGTCCATTTTATTATTGGTTAAATGTCCAAATGTGGAATGAGTTTTAGACGTTCAATCACTGACTGAATTCCAAAGGATGTGACTGACAGCCAAGGCAGTTACATACCAGAGCTGCTACAAGTTAACCTGAACCTTTATATTCATATAATAAATGAATGCCAAAGAGAGAATCTCCAGCCTGCTGAGCATACAGACACATACAGTACATCCCTGTGTTTTTACTGTGCATGTATAACTCAGTGAAAGAGCCCAGGCAGGACAGTAAGGCACATGTAGCGTGGCTGGTTGTAACTTCAACGACAGACAGAGTGGAGACACTAACATGAATCCATATCTTAAGTCCGTGAATGCATCTGTTAGCTAAATGGACAAGTTAGCAGCTAACCTCACAACTCTGCCCAGCACGTTAGCCGTCTGTAGGCTGCTCTCCGCGGCTCTCCGTCGGTCCACCGCTGCGGTGTGACCGCGCCTTAATAGCAGCTCCTGAGCAGCTCCTTCTTACGCACATACTTGTTCTCCACACGCCGACAGGACTGACGGGAAGCTGTTCCTCCAAGTTTGGAGTGAATGTAAGAGCGGCTACAGAGTTAGCTTACAGCAGCCCAGGATAAAGCCAGCCCGTCTCTGTGTCCACATGTGTGTCTGCAGCAGCGACAGTCTACATAACGACCAGTACAGTAGTTTAAACGAACCAAATGGCCTGTGGGGGAAAGAAGCACATTTCTTGGAGAGACGTGTCCGATAATGGACGCAGGGGGAAAAGCAGGTTACCCCGTGCTGGAGCCGCTGGCCTGTCGGTTGGAGGGTTTGTCAGAAAGTCAAAGTTTCGCTCAGCTCCATTAGCAGCCACCTTACCTTAGTTACTGGGTCTCCATCTTTACAAGCTGCTGCCGCTGCCTCGTCTGACAGACCTTTGTCGCTCATTTTTCCTGGCAGAGGGTAGAAAGCCGGAGTGCAGCTCTGAGGCGGACGGACAGACAGACTGACAGAGAGACAGAGTTCAGGAGAAACGACTGCCGCTGACCGCTTTCAAAATAAAAGTCTCACTGAGAGGCGGAGCGCCTTCAGTAATATAGAATGATCTGATAGCGCACATAGAAAGGCTTATAAAAACCAAAAATATATCACAAATGATTAACATTTAAGTTAATAAATAATATATAAATAAATAAATAAATAAAGATTTATTTAGTCTGCTACCATCAAAAAGTTGAATTTACAGCGGAAGTAAAAAACTGGAAGACTGTCTTAGAGTGTATCATAGGGCTAACACCATAGACATATACGTATATATGTCTATGGCTAACACAGCCAGCCCTACTGTATTCTCAAAACAAACAAACAAACAAACTAGGGTTGAACAATTGGTTAATTTCAAATCTTAATCGCATTTTTAAACAATGCAATCAGCAAACTGCACATACTGCACAGTGTAACTGAGTATATACATCATGCAGTGTGTCTGACCCAGGATTTATTTGACTATTTGACCCTAGCTCAAATGCCATTTATAATAAGATGTAATAAATAAGTTTAAAAATATATCTAAGTTCTTGTTCTTGCATTAGAATACAGAGCAGTTGACATATTGATGGCGTCTCATGTGGTGATGATCCACCACCACATAAAGAATACTTTGTAATTTTGCATTTGTCTTCACATTGATAATTTATATAAAAAGGCTGCTTTCACATGTCAAAGTTGTTGTGCACTGTATCATGTAGGCAGAATTCACAAAAATATCCAAACAACTGTGACAACATCCAGGACAAAACATCAGCTTTATAACCAGGGCCAGTTTTATTCTGAAAATACAGATAAGTCTGGGTTGTTATCTCTTGACTAGACAAAGTCAGTCTTATGTAACCAGGAAAGCGTCCTGCACGATGCTAGATCTGATCCATCTGTACAATAAAATGACCTGCAGTGAAATAACCACATAAAATCAATTATATTTTCACCAAGCTTGTAATCAGTTCAGTGTGAGGCCTGATTAAACTAATGTGGCTTGGTGACAGCACGTGTATGTATTAAATGTACTATATTAATCCTTAACAATTACATTGTAAGCCTTGAAGTTGATATGCATGATGCTTGGATTGTTTTCAAATGCTGCAGTCATGGATGATGAAGAACCGATCCTCTCCAACCCTTGATCCAGGATCTCACTCCGGACACAGGACAGTTTGCCATGGAAATTACTTTATTATAGACACATGTAGAGTTCTTTCATGAGAGAGAAGTGACAGAAGGCTACATCACCGGCTATTACCCACATACATAGTTCATCACAGCAGTATATCATTTGGCTCTGGTGGATCTGAGGGATTAATCTGTGAGCCATGAGCCACATACTGTAACCAACCAGAGGAGGGCTGACAAAGCTGTGAGAATGACATCTGGACCACAAGCCTGAGTACTTGCAGAGTTCCTGAGACAGTCTGACTGCAAATGAGATGAAACTGTTAAAAGGCAAAGAGTACTTTTTCCCACAGATAAACATAGACAGTAATTTCCCCCAGGATTTCTTTTTCCATCTGTACTTGTTTTTTATGAGTTTAGCCATATTGTAAAAGGCCCAAACCCACTCATTAATAAATGCTCACCAAAACATGTTTACTTGCTAAATCTGAAATTTTTAGGGAGTTATAAAAAAGTACATATTATTAGAGTGGTTTCCAAATCCACCAGCTGCTATTACTATTTTACTAGCAATATTTAGGACTGCAGGAGATAACATATTAGACATTAGACAAACCTGTGTGACTGTTGGTAATTTCCATCCCTGTACACCACTTTTGAGATGGCCTTGGCAGAGGAATAAGTCATTTAGGGGAGATAATGGATCATAATGGAAATTCTCTTGCTTTTACTTCCTTTCAGATACATTATAGTTACATATGTAAAAAAAAAAAAATCAATGTTAACATCTTCCCAGTCTGTATCCCACAGTCCGCTCACCTCCAGTAGCTTATACACCCACAAAAGATCAGAAACAAAGACATAAGCAAAAACAAAGGTGGGAAAGCCCTTTTCCACTAAGATGTTCATTCTGATGACCCAGAAGAGCAGCTCTTTAGTAGCTGCGTCCAAACAGAGTGTAGTACTGAGCAGGCTCCTTGCCGCTGACACACATCTGACCAGGCTGCAGGGTCTTCAGGGGAGAGAAGGGGATACAGAGGCTCTTGGCTCCCATGGATGGAGCTCCAGGCTCGAGGTCCTGGTCCCTACAGGAGAGCAAAGCACAGAAATATCGTCAGTGGTTAACAGTGCTCAGAGCATAATTGGGTGAAACTAGTCAGAAATTACCTTGCTAGAACCTGATATGAATTAATGAATGTGAGTGAATGAACACATTAAGATAGAACAATCCTCAACATATGCATTTAAAACTAATGAATAGCAAAATGTGCTAAAATGACCAGCATAATCCTACTCAGTTCTTATTGCACATGTATATTTGATGGACCAGGATTCCTTCAGCTCCCTTAAAAGATCACATCAGACATGTCAGACTTACTTGGCAGTGGTTTTCTTGATCCAGTCCTCGCATTCAATTCCTCCACAAAATGGGATCTGGACAATCTATCGGGCAAGACAAATATAACATCAGTTATTTAATCTGATGAGGACAGACAGTGAAATGTCAGTGTTGTGGGTTGTATTACTCACCTTGCCCTGATCCAAGTCTTTCTGGAACTGTTCCATTGTGTCTGCAGCCACCATGTGGGTCTTCAAATCATCTGAAGCTCTGACAAAGACACACATTAAACACTTTAATCCATCTGCTCATGTGTTAATGTAAACCATCTCTTCTTGTCATGATGCAGCTTGTCTGTGTCCCATTCACATCTATCACAGTCTGTACATCATATTAAAAGCGACACTGCCCCCAGCTGTGGCAGGAGGGGTTGGGGTGGGGATGGCATTTTAGGCTTTTATTTTTATTATATTATAGGGACAGCTGAAAGCAGACATGATGGGAGTGGAAGAGAGACATGATGATATGCATCAAAGGGCCTGGTCTGGAATTGAACCTTGAACTGGAAGACTGTACTGGAACTGGGAACCCACAGGTCCCATGGGACCCACCACTGGTCTTTCAGGACTGGACAGTTTCAAATCCGCACACAGGAGTGGGCTGCCAAAAAACTGAACTGTGGATCCCAGGATTTATGGCAACCAAAAGGGTGAAGTAAACAAATGAATTTGAAAAAAAGATTAAAGTGAGTTTTTATGACGCAAACGCAAAACAATGCAAGTCTAACGTGGACAAATTTCTCAGTTGGTACTGGAAAAGATGGAAAAAACTGGAGTTGCTGTAGATCAACACACAAATCTGCCATCTCTTGGTTATAGAGGAACTTGCTCTATTCTTAGGTCAAAAAAAGGTCTCCTTCAAATAAATAAAGCAGAAGTGCTTTATGCACATATTAAACAAGATAGTAGTGACAAATAGATTAACTATGTCCTTAATGTCTTAGAATAACACATTTTTATAAATGTAATTTTACTTTAACTAATAATGTCCCTTTAATAATATTACACAGTAAAAAGGCTGTTTTCCATGCAGGTGAGAGAAGACACAAAATTAGTGGAACTGTACATGAAGTGAGCAGGAAGGTTTGAAGGTGCATGCAGGAGTAGACATGCAGAAATTCAGTGGGCAGGCAGTAATGGCCAGAAATCCAGCAGGAGTGGGATGAAGACAATGACAGGATTCTATCATGGCCACTGTAGTCGGTGCTCTTATGTACAGTGCATGCACTCGACCAGGTGATATACTTGAGCGCCCCAATATGTCAATTTTTAACTAGAGCCCAGTGTCTGCCAAGTGGAAGTCCCACTCTGATGTGTAGAAGCTTGTCTTACTTCTTGAACAGGCAGTTCTGGATGTCCTCCAACATGACGTTCAGCTTCTTCTCTACCTCAGCCTCAGGAACCGTCACCTTTGCACCAGAGTCTCTCCTCACTGCGACACACTGACGCTGCTGCATGTCTTTAGGGCCCACCTCCAGGCGAATAGGAACTCCCTGGATGAGACACAGACAAACAACAAGAAAGAGACAGTCAGAGATGATCATAAAGCTGATGCTAAGAAACGTGTTCTAAAGTGACTAATTACTGCTATTAGAACTTTACTGACCTTCAGCTCCCAGTGGTTGAACTTCCACCCTGGGGAGTAGTTGTCTCGGAGGTCAGCCTTCACCCTGATGCCAGCATCCTGCAGCCTGCTCAGGTATTTGGAGCATTGGGCTAATAGCGCCTCCTTCTCCTGCTCTGGCAGGGACGCAGTGATCCCACAAGGAATGATGACAATCTGGGAAAGGGAAGACAAAAAATAGACTACTTGTTTACTTTATCAGCAATTTGTTAATAAATAGAGTAAAAAAGGAGATGTCTTGTGGTTATTAGGTACATCATGACATCTTCGTCTGTTAAAAAATTAAAATCAGCTATCAAGTACATGCACTGTACTCCATATATGTGTGTGACTGAGTGTTTTACCTGCAGGCAGGCCACCTTGGGTGGCAGTACAAGTCCCATGTTGTCTCCATGGACCATGGTGAGGACACCAATGGTCCTGGTTGTGATTCCCCAGGAGTTCTGGAAAGCCAGCTGCTTCTCGCCTGGCCTCTTGGGATCTTCAAACACAATCTCGAACATCCTGGAGAAATTCTGACCCAGATGGTGGGATGTAGCGCCCTAAGGAAGCACAAGGAAATAACAATTGCAAGATGACATCAAGGTTTAGCTCAGTATTACTCATACGATTAAACTTCATTTTCCGCTTGACTCGGTGAATAAATGAATAAATGAATGAATGAATGAATGAATAAACCCAGTATATTACCTGAATGGCTCGACCGCTGGCAGAGATGAATGCCTCTACAGTCGTTGTGTAATCTCCTCCTGCAAACTTCTCCTTCTCTGTCTTCCTGCCCTTCACCACGGGGATCGCCATCAGCTCTTCATACACCCTGGCATACAGATCCAGGATCTGTAGCACCTACAAACACATAATGTAACAGTTAAAAAACACTTCAGCACTTCAAAAGTTGTCCATGTACTGCACTGACACTTTGTTTGTCTTAGGGCAGCTCAGTTGTAGTTTTACAGTGTCATTAATGAGGATGAGTTAATTCATGTTAATAGATTTCCAAGCAGTGTGGTCAGGTCTGTTACCTCCTCAGCTGCCTCCTCTTTTGTGGCAAATGCTGTATGTCCCTCCTGCCACAGGAACTCTCTGGTCCTCAGAAAGGGTTGGGGATGTTTGAACTCCCATCTCTAAAGATATGAGATGAAGGTTTGAAGAAAAAAGAGAATGTCTGAAGTGTTCCAAACATTATTATTATGGAGTGAAGATGAGAACAGAAAAGGTGATTTCTGAAACTGACCACAACATTGCACCACTGGTTGAGTTTGATTGGCAGATCTCTGTGGGACTGAACCCATTTAGCATAGGCTGGATACATGACTGAAGTAAACAAAGACAGATAGTCAGCTTCATATCAGTAAAGACAGACAGCAGAAAAGAAAACACACCAACAGCTTCTTTAAAAACAAGGGAAATACTATAATAGCTACATGTTGTTGCTGCGTATTTTTGGTGTTTGAATCAGACTGGGGTTCAGACCTGTCTCGCTTGTAGGTCTGACAGCAATGGGCTCTGCCAGCTCAGTCTTTCCTGATCGGGTCACCCAGGCAACCTGAGAAAAGGGGACACCACCACCATTACAGGGGACATCATTATATATGCAATTTCAGCTCTATGTTTTATTTGTGTGATTATTTATTGCACACATGCCCTTCATGCAACCACTCAGTTCAGCCTCGATCTAAAAAGATGTTTTAGCTCTGTCTCTTTAAGGTCCACCTCCAGTTGAGGTTCTATTTAGCCAGCTCTGATCAGCTGATTTGACTCTCATTCACACCTACGGACAATTTAGAATCATCAATTAACCTCAGCATGTTTTTGGACTGTGGGAGAAAGCAGGAGTACCCAGCGAAAACCCACGCTGCACAGAGAGAACATGCAAACTCCACACAGAAAGATCCCAGGCGTCCTAACCGGGACGTGAAATGGGGATCTTCTAGCTGTGAGGTGACGCTGCTAACCAACAAGCCACTGTGCAGCCCTGTGTTTTTAAACATCACCATTAAAAAGGGGACTTATTTACCTCTGGTGCAAAGTCTGCAATGTGTGACTTTTCCTTCTCCAAGGCAGCCTGAGAGACAAACATGGGGAAGTAGCAGTTCTCCACTCCCAGTTTCTTAATTTCCTTGTCGAAGAACTCTTTAATAGCCTCCCAGATGGAGAAGGCCCATGGACGGAGAACATAGCAGCCGCTAACATCATAGTATTCAATCATCTCTGCTTTAGTGATGACCTAAAGAGGAGGAAGGACAATAAAACAGGATGTGTCAAAAGAATTTTCTAAATTTCAGAATGGATAGACATGTTATTAGAAGCTGGAGAGAAGGAGACTCACCTGAGAGTACCAGTCAGCCAGGTTTTCCTCTTTCTTGGCCTCCAAGCCCAACCTGACAAAAGAAACACACATGAAATAGTGTAAAGCAAACCTTGAAAGAAAAAGTTCTATTATAAAACAAATATGAAGTGTACACATAACTTCCAGCATGATTGCATGTGTGCCCACATTTTTACCTCAGTGGCAAATTTAGTAATTTATAGATATTACTTTAATTTTATGAAGTTGAGATCAGTTTGAAAACTTGTGTATCGTGTTTGACAGATTTAAGTTAGTGGTGATGAAGCACTGTCCTGACACAATGACAGAACAACCTGGAAAATGACAACACAAACACCGATATGTCAGCTCATGCCTGGTTAGTTAGTCCGCTCTACAGGAACACCAAGTTGCAGTTGAATGATCAGTACTCCTGAGTGCACTAACACACAGAAGTAATGACTGTAATCTCCATTCAAATCAGTCATGCAACTCAAAGCAAACCAGTTTTCCTCTGTTCACTTCAAAACAGAGAGCTGCACATAAGGGCAGAATAATGATGATTCCTTTTTTGGCACAATATGATTACTATTTATCTGAGGAACAAAAGTTGTTTTCTTTGCTTTTTTGCATCTCGCATCAGAATATTTACATTTTAAACCCCTTTCATCCCTCAGTAGGTCTTTTTCATGGGTGCTAATGTGGCAAAAACAAGACGAAGAGCCAACAACCATGCTAACATGCTCACACTGACAATGCTAACATGCTTAGCATGTACAATATTGAAAATGTTCACAATCTTATCTTAGCATGTTAGCATGCTACAATTTCCTAATTAGCACTAAACACAAAGTACAGCTGATGGGAGTGTCAGTATTTGGCTCATGAACTCAGGTGTTGGACTAAGTGAAATTTTCAACTGTTGGTGGCACTAAAGGTGATCTGATTACCAGATTAACACAAAGTTTGTGTCTGAAATCACTCTCTTTTGTTGACCCCTTCTGTCAATGTCATAGGAAATTTTGAGTGTGTCATATAGTAGATGCATTTACACAGTAAGGTTTCAGGTACAAATAAATTGCTAGACTGTGAATGCAGTGGATTATATAGTAAATGAGGAGTTACTTTGGACACATTATGACTATGTGCACCAAATTCTATAAGAAACCATCCAATAACAGGCAAGACATTTCACGAAAAGCCCAAAATGTCAACAACAGGATTCAGGATTCATCCTCTGGGGGATGTCTGCACAAAATTTCATCTTGATTCAGCCTGAACCAACTGCACTGACAATGCCATCCCTCAAGTCCTACTACTAGCATGGCTAAAAACATAAATACACACATTAATATACACCAAAAAGCCAGCAATCTCAAGGCTGATAGTCGACAACAAGCACTGATTAATGCAGATGAAAACCACACCAACCATTCAGACTCACCGAATCTGAAAAACCCTCTTCAGTCGTTAAGCCATAGCAGAGTATAGTTGCGCTTACTGATGATCCATCTTCAGTGTCCAAATCAACACACCCTAATGTGTCTGTGTCAGCACAATTGTAAAGCAAGACACTACAACTAACGGGCCACTGGAGGTCAGTTCATACCAGCACCGGTCATGCTAACATGTGTAACTCATGGGATCGTAACATCCATCAGCTGCCAGTGACTGTATCTGAACCATTCTGCACCTCCTATTAAACATCTTAGTCAGTTAACTATAATGTGCTCAAAACAGAAGTCTAAAACTGTGACTCAGTATAAAGGCTTTTTATTGGCTCAGACAACCCAAAGCGACACGTTGAGTAAACATCAGGACAACCCACTGTAAACGTAAAGTAATTTATCTAAAGTCTTAAGTCCAGAGTACTTCCACCACTCGCTGCAGTTAGAGGCATCCACATACAACTGAAAACAGGTTGATTTTTATAATTGTCATGTAAGAAGATGAACTTGTACAGTAGATGCAAAAATAAGAACAACATTTTGTTCCTCAGTGCCCTCATAATGATAGTCACAAGATTTATTGTAATAAAGATTTTACCTGAAATCTGATAGGATTTCTGCCATTTATGCTAAACATATTAGCGGGCCATGTGAACTAGGTTATCACTGTTAGGATGGACTCCTTCAGCCCTCTCTTGTCAGATCTTTCCAGTCTCTCACCGTGTTTGTTTCTTGGGTGCCTGCCCCTCTCCTGAGCCTCCTCCTCCTCCTCCTGATGACTCCTTGCCCTGACCGGCCTTGTCTCCTTTACCCTTCTTTCCTCCTCCTCCTCCCTGTTTCTCAGACTTGTTCTCCCTCTCTTTGCGGTTTTTGTCTTCTCCTCCAGTCGCTCCAGCAGCAGTCACTGGTTTGTAGTCCTCTCCAGTGAGAGTCTTGTACTTGTTCTTCAGATCCAGTAGAGTCTTCACGGCTTCATCCACCTGGTCCTGAATTAGGACATCATATGTTGTAATTTTTTACTGTGCAGTTTCACTTGTGTTCATTTCCTCTCGTTGACTGGTTCCTTACCTTGGGGGCCTTCTCAGACTTCAGCTTCCTCACCAACTCTCCCTGCTGGGCCACCTGTGAGAACAAATCCTGGGCCTGTGGGGAAGAGCTGGTCTTGGCGGAGGCATTGCTGGCCTGTGTCGTGGCAGGGCTAGCTGGGGCTTGTAGTCCTGGTTTGTAATCCTGTCCAGTCTGCTGTTTGTACTCTGCCTTAAGAGCCAACAGCTGCTTCACTGCTGCATCTACCTGATCCTGAATAGGCGAGAAGAGAAACATCAAGTCACAGCAGCACTAAGGATTACTGAATGCTATGTAGACTCTCTGAAAAGGGGAAAAGGGGAAATCTTACTTTAGGGGCTTTATCGACCTTCAGTTTCCTGACTACTTCTCCCTGTTCAGCGACCTTCTCATAGAGGCCAGTGGCACCAGGGGCAGGGCTGGGGCTGTTCTGGACCGGGGCAGGTGCTTTCTGAGCTGGGGCTGCTCCAGGCTTGTACTCCTGGCCTGTGACCTGTTTGTACTCTGCCTTCAGGGCAAGCAGCTGTTTCACTGCTGCATCAACTTGGTCCTGGAGAAACACGGACAAGGAAACTCCAAGTCAGTTCATAGATGATTTTATAATCCCATAATCGTGTCAACATTTTTGTAATGGCACAGGTAGATCACTAATATGAGGAGTGGGTAAAAATATTTAGATTCCAAGTCATGGTAAATACATTTTGCAGCAGTTCATCACTGATTTTCATACTGATGAAGAAAATCGCTTGTCAGAGCAGGGTAGTTTATATTAAGTCTTCGTCTTAGCCATTAGTGTTGGTAATAACCGTTTGTGTTGAGTCAGTCTACAGCCTGAGGTGATTAGGTAGTCTATTGGTCAGTCATCACCCTGTTCTCTATGATACTGGGATTTGGGTCGCTGATATGTGCAGCTCATATGCTCTTTAAAATCATGTTTGTATGGCCAGCGAGGTCCCTGTTATTATTTATAATTGATGGTCATTTGTGAGATTTATAGGGATTTAATCCTTGTTTTTTCATTTTTCACTGCAATATAAAGTCCTGCACCTCTATGGACAGAACAGAGAGAACTCAAAAATGTCTTAAGTGCAGTGTAACACTTACAATGGCATAAATCATACAGTAAAAGACTGCTGATTTTTTATCATTTGCTAAACAAATGATATAAAAAGCCTGGAATCAACATGAGCAACATTATTATTTAATTATTTTAAATAATAATGTAAGTGCCCACAGACATTACCAGCATTCCAATACTGAAAAAAGGTGGCTCTACATATTATACATAAAAATAAAATATTTATTTTGGTGATTTTTTTTTTTTACAATGACAAGTAGAATAAAGAGATTTTGATAACCCAATATAATTTTTCAGCTTAGGTTTAGTCATTTTCCTGATGGAATGGGAAATCAGACATGATCAGTTCAAGAACCGTTTCTTGTTTTTACGGTTTCTGACTGATAAGTGGATCAAATACGATGCACAGTGTTATATGTACATCCTTTCAATATGTGCAATTGTATTATTTGATGTATCATTTAATTTATTTATTATTTTTGATTAACACATTAAGCACATTCCATCTTTCATAACTCAATGAAATTAATTTCTGAACATAAAAACAAATTAAGAGGTGCAGCAAAGACGTGCTAACACTAAATGCAAAATACTATTATTAGTTTCTATCAAGAGGGGCAAGGGAGACCTTGTTTTTTTTTGTTTTTTAAAGTGGTGACATATTATCCATGCCAAAATAGGAGATAATCCACTGTGCAATCACAGATCGGGAGCAGCACCGTGTCTGGGCTTGTAGGCTAGACGGCTGCGCTAATGTGAAAAGTTGTCTGTCATGGCTGCCATTAGCTACTTTCAGCAACAATAAACCCACTCATAGTTCTACGCCAAAACCATGATTGGATAGTTGATCTTTTTTTTGCTTTTACATTGATGATGCAACTCTAAAGCATTTTTTCCCCACTGCTATTAGTCAGCTACGAATGCGCTTTGTAAAGGACAACTCTACTCTACAATATTGCATCTGAATACCTTGGGGGCCTTTTCAGACTTCAGTTTCCTCACGACCTCCCCCTGTTGCGCAACACGCTCATACAGGCCCGAAGAGGAGGAAGAAGAAGTAGTAGAAGAAGAAGAAGTAGAAGAAGGAGGGGAGGAGGAAGTCACAGGAGAAGGAGCAGAGGAGGTGGGTGTGACCATCCCAGGTTTGTAATCCTGACCGGTCAGCTGTTTAAACTCTGCCTTGAGAGCGAGGAGCTGCTTCACTGCGGCGTCAATCTGGTCCTGGTACCATCAACAAATCATCTTATAGTTGTGGGCATTTAAGAGTAAACTTGACTGTCATGCAAATAGCACGGGGATATGAATGGTGACTAACATGGGGCACAAGCAGAGAGTGACGAGAGAAGTGATTTTTGATGATGGAATTCACTGGACAACAGAGGAGAATACAAAACCGCCTAGACAAATCAACAAACAGACAGACGGCTTGGGACGGGAGAGGTGATTTGACAAAACAAATCCAAGACCATGGATCAGAACAACATCCCATACCTTAGGTGCCTTCTCTGCCTTCAGTTTCCTGACCACCTCACCCTGCTGGGTAACACGAGTGTATGGACAGGAGGCGGAGTCTGATGATGCAGTGGGTGGGGCTGGGGTGGAGGGGGGTGGAGTCATGCCTGGTTTGTAGTCCATACCTGTCTCCTGCTTAAACTGAGCCTGCAGAGAGAGAATGGATGAGAGTGTAAATCATTGAATACCAATGTATAACTGTTTACCTTTTTAACAGCCGTTATTGAAGCTCACATACCTTTAGAGAAAGGAGCTTCTGAACAGCTTTGTCTACGTCGTCCTTGGGAGCTTTGGCAGCCTTTAGCTGGCGGACAGCTTCACCTTGTGCAACAATGCTTGAGAACAAGCTAGTTGCTGAGGTTGAGGTAGGAGCTGGGGTAGAGGTTGAAGGAGCCTTGGTAGCGGTGGCAGGCTAAGACAACAGAAAAGAAGAAGAAACTGACAGTGTGCTCAGGCTGATTAGTGGACTGCATATGCAGTTGTGGTCATACTTCAATAGAGTCATCCTGGCCTGCTATGCGACCGACGGCATTTCCTTTCATATCAAACACAGAAAAGCGCACGGGGAAACTGCAGCTGCTTACAGACTGGATAGTAGCACCATATCAGTGATTACTCCTGAGGTATACTGGGCACAGTGTCACCATAGCATAGGAACCCTAACCCTACTGTGTTTGGGCTCCCTCAATGAAGGCATGCACAAACAAACTTAAAAAAAAAAAAAGTCAAAACCAAAGCAAGTACAAAAACTACTTTTCCAAAGTGTGTGTGTTTTTTAATATTGCTGTTCCCATTAACTTTCTCTAATGCACTACTTCAAAATGAATATAAAAATATGTCATCTAAACACAGCTTTTGAAACCATTTGGCAGTTTAAATCAAAGACTAACGCTCCTCGTCTTTAAATTTGGGCCTGAAGCCTGTACAGCCCATCTATTATTTATATAACCGTCGTATTACTGGCTAAACCAGTTAGCAATCACATTATCAGGTCCTGCTACTGCTGTGTCGTGCTGTGCTTTTTGTTTTAGATTGAATATTTAATGGTATCCCACTCTCTAGCCCAGGGGTAGCCAACCCTGGCGCTTGAGAGCCACCATCCTGCATGTTTTAGATGTTTCAATCTTCCAACACACCTGATTCAAATGATCAGCTCATCATCAAGCTCTGCAGAAGCCTGATAAAGATCCTGATCATTAGAATCAGGTGTTGGAAGATTGAAACATCTAAGACATGCTGGATAGTGGCTCTCAAGGACCAGGGTTGGCTACCCCTGCTCTAGCATGAACACCATTATAGGACGGAATGCCATCTCCATTATCTTACTTAATAATTTTACATCAATAACTAGTGAATGCTGAGACACAAAATATCAGAGCGCACAGTGTCTAATTAATTAACAAGCTGACTTTGGGTAAATGGCAAAAGCTCTAGCAACAAGTTTCAACTACTACTGGACTATGTTGAGGTCTTGCGAGTAATAACAGCTATGAGTTACAGATTAAGCTAAGGATAAAAGTAGCTATCAAGTATTTAGAAAACATGTGCATGTTTTATTTAAAAAGCACTCACTGTGTTGCTGGAGGCCTGGCTCTTGCTCTTGTCCTTGGATCCAGCAGTTGGCATCTCCTTAGTGTGACCATCAGGGATGTAGAGCAGGACACAAGGACTCTCCTTACAGCTGTTAGGACTGCAGATACAAAAAGTAGAACGATCAACACAGTTAGAGAGCACAAAAGTGTGCTAGGACATTCAGATTCAGGTATTCTCTCCTTCACCTGACTGGCTCATAGGGCTGGTCACAGATGTAGAAGCCCCGCCTCTGGAGCTGAATGATGTCACCTTTCTTCAGGCTCTTGAGGCAAGGATCCCCAAGCATCTTCTCTTCCAGCTGAGAGCAAGACAGTCAGCAGAAGACATAAGAATAACACACACACACATGCTGCACACACGGTAAGATACATACACCAAGATGCACACACAGAGCCAATAACAGACCTTGCTGTTCTTATTAATGTACTCTTTGAAGTCGTCGTCCTTGGTGATGACTGCTTTGGAGATGAGTGGCTGGTAGTTGATACAGACGGTGGGCAGCAGGGGGGCACCGTTTGTTTCAGCCAGCCACGTGATCTTTGTTGTCTTCTTGTAGTCTTTGTTGTCCAGGTTCAGATGAGCCTCCATTGACACAACCTTACCGTCAGCCCCTCTGAGAGGTGAGGAAGGTTAACAGGTTAACATGATTGTAAGGCTTTAACGCAACACCGCATGACTCATAACAGCATAGATAAGTCAGGCAATGATCATACGTACTTGTTGATCTTGGTGATGATGAGGTTGCCCCAGTTGATAAAAGTGACCACCTCTCCCTCTGTGAAAGTCTCAGCATCGGCCCCTTCAACCAGAACTCTAGGTCCGTACCAAACTTCCTTCATTCCTACCTCTGCGTTCTGGACAGGCAAAGAAATTACTTTAGCTCAACGTGTCTGACACTACAGCAGAGAGATATTTTTAACAAATATTACTGAAATGGATCACATGTTGCTAAAGACAATACTTTACAGAGCTTCCTCCTGGAACAACAAGAGCAAACTGTATTAGCTCTTCTGCAAGAGCTCTGCACAGCTTAAAGGATCATTCCAGTGGTTTTGCATCGTCTTCCCAGTACATCCTGTATAAGTTACATTACATACAGCCATCTCATCCAAATGGGGCAGTAATTTGTTTCCCCTTTCCACAGGTTCAGGGGGTTTCATTGTCTTACAGACAACTTTGCACTCATTTTAGTGGTAAAGTAACAGTGTTAACTAAGTGTGGAGGCATCCGAGTCACTCCTGGTGTATTCAGTCTGAATTATAGGTCTGACACCAGAGCTGTTGTTCTAGTTAGTTGTTCTGAAGGGTCAATGAAAACTGTTTTGGTGACTTGTGAACAAATAATACACATAAACTATTGATTCCTGTGAGGGATCGGGTCTTACAGAACAGTATACTAGTAGGACAGTGAAGCAGACAAAGTTGTTCAACTCTTTGACCCACAATGTTTTGGTTTGCTTCATGGAGCTGAACCACAGTGGACATGTTCATCTCTGCCATTAAAGTTGGTTAAATTTCAATCATCTTGAGTTATTACACTTGTTTTAGTGGGTGATGGACTGAATATTAAGAATGTATTTTTTTGTGCTAACCTTAGGATGTTTGGCCACCTCCTTCATCTCCTCTGCAGCCTCTGGGACAGAAACTGGCACCACGTAGGAGCTGGACAGAGCTGTGTACCTCGGAGCCACCGGGTCAATGACCTAAAAAACCAACAAAGAAAACAACACATAGAACACAGAGAGGTCAATCAGAGAAACTGCAGAATAGCACTTTGAAACAATCTCCACATACAAAATGCTGATTAATGAAAGGACAAAGCAGAAATTGATGCAACTTCATTCAAAAACCGACTTCTTTGAAAAACAAACCAAAACAAAAATCTGTGCAAAGACATCCCAGCTCAGGAGGGGACAAATGAAGAAAGTAAGCCACACGAGGAGGAAAGAAAAGCTGATTTCATGAGTGAATCATGACTGTATGCATGTTGGGAACACAAGCTTTTTTAGCTGCTTAGTCAGTCCTCATCCACCAGCCAGCTTGAGTGTACAGGAAAGCTGCATGATTTACAGAATGTACTAAACATCAGCTGAATGTCCACTCACCACTCTTAGAAATGCTGGTTACAGTGGATTATACCAGAAAATGACATGGCAGGTGCTTCTCTACAAGTCTCTTCACATTACAGGAAACATTCACTCTTTAATCTATTGACACATTCATTTGATTTTCAAAGGTCTTCTAGCTTATAAAGCCAAAATATTCAAGGCTTTTCAAGAGTGATTATCACTTCCTTTAAGAGACAGTAAAAACATGAACATGTTCATATTATGATCAAGACAAGTTGACAAAATGATGTTTTTCTGTTGTGAACTTCAAGAGAGGACCACTTTCCAACAAAACTACTGACCTTAGCAATGAGTAGGGCTGTAGCGTCCAAGTCGAGTGTTCAATTAGTTGACCAACATGCTTTCATCTGACCAAATTCTAGGCTGTGTCCCGATTCAGTCTCAATGATCAGGATCAGGGCCGATCAAGCATTTTTAACTGATCTGCATCAGCTTTATTGAAATCTGATCCTTTATTTGTGTCTGCTGTCACTCAGGTGACGTAAATCGACAGCACAGTTTGTTGCAGGATGCAGATAAAATGTCTGCAGAGTAGAAATATTTGAAATTTAAGAAAAGCAATCCAGCAGCTGCCTGAAATATCTGCAATGCCAGCACTTCATGAGGCCACAGTAACAGAGCTGAAGTCAATACTATTCATTTGATAACTTATCATAAAATTAACTCTAGGAAAGGAAAATGGAAATAGGAAAATGCAGAAATGCATTTCTTTGTTTACTAATGCACTGCAGAGCTGTTCAGTTAAGCATACACACAGGACTGATTTCAATAGCTTTAATGTTCTAGGAGTGTGTATTATCTAGGAAAATTATGGAGGATAAGGAATCGGAATTGGTCGATGCTCAGTATAACATGGAGACAATCCCTGTCAAACTCCCATTAGGGTGACATTTACCATGTTACTTTCAAATGGGAGAAAAGAGCAACATCTAGCATCTACAGCTTTCCAGGATTATTCCAGCACTTTTGGCATAGGAGGAACAGACTACCTGTAAACAGCCACACGGTTTCTCAACTTTAAACTGGCTCAGCCTAACGGAGACTGCTGTTTCTGGTTTATGTAAAGGTCACTGAACCTTTACTCTAAGTCGGCTCCACACTACCTAAACAGACTGGCAAAAAGTCAAGTGTAAACTTTGCAAACAGCAGTTTGTAAGTCAAGTCAGCTCAACAACAAACATGGCAGATCACGTGAAACAGGGCTGTTGGCATCACCAATTCATTTATTTGTATTTTCAGAAATCATAAATATAAATCTGGGCAGAGCACGCTGGTCTGCTCCAAGTCTGTTCTTATCACTTCAGTATAAAATAACCAGCTTCAAATGATTTCATATGCTGCAAATACTAGCATTTTATGTCGATTTAGAATTCATTTAGGCTAATAAGGCCAGCAGGTGGAGTGCACTGTAGAACATTTAGTTCATCGACTGATCATTTGCGGATTGTTATTTTTATTTATTATTTTTACCTACAACCCACTGATTAGTTCAACAGTTTCAGTCGGCAAACACTTTCTTTGATTCACTACAGCCCTAATAATATGTGTTTGCAATGTTGGCGATTTTGGGCATGAAACATGAAGTACGCTTTAAATCTCACAAGAAAGATGAATAAATTAAAATATGCTCAATATTTGGAAAAAACAACTTGTTAAAAGCTCATACAGTGCAGTGGAGCAAAGGATGAAGAAAGGGAACAGATGGTGAGGAAGACAAGGAGGGAAGTTTGAGTGTATATGTGCTACTTTAAATGGGACAGTTAATATGGTGAAAATTAAGATGGTGATTTTGTCAAGGCAGCTTGATATTCAGAGGTCTTTCTCTTTCCTTCCTGCAGGAGTCATATCTAACATCCATTAGATCTACATAGACGAGCACACACAAATAATGTCTGAACCTATACAGCTATGTTCACGTTACTGATGTTATTGCACACAGTATGTTTTGGGAACTGAAGTCCTCAAAATAACAGACTCTAACCTAAAAATAACTACTTTCCCAGCAACTTCCATGTGAGGCTGTTGTTTGGAGTCCTATTTCTCCCTGAACATGTGTTTGGCTGGTAAAACAGCGCAGGCTGCTGGTGGACTTTGAGGTAAACCAGCGCATGATGAAAGCAGGGAGGTGAAAATGAGGAAGAGGAGGAGGTGGAGGAGTACCTTCAGACAGCTAACTGGCAGCTTGGAAACAGAAGAGTGAGATGCTGTTTAATGTCAGATACAAGGAGGGAGGAAGAGAGAGAGGAAAGAGGTAGACACATTTACATAGAATGGACTGTCCACATAGTTTCTATTTGCTGCTTTGTCCTTAGTTCATCTGATGCACCTTCCTGTTCTAGTCCAGCCCCGCTTTGTGCCTTTCGCTGTTCTCTGACCATCACTCTGAGATGCTTTAATTCTTCAGCAGCAACTGACCATGAATATATGCTAAATAAAATGGTGAAATTATTCTAAAGGGGATTACAACAGCAGTGGAATACACATGGGAATCAAAAGAGGAGAATTAGAGGTACAGGTGGAAGCTGAATTAATATTAATGCAAGGAAGGGAACAAACTTTGATCAAAATCCATTGAGCTGATTAAAACAGATCATGCTGTGTTTGACTTGGATAACTGAGCAACAGGGCTGGATGATCATTCATTACGTAATTTTATTTTCAATTACGATTTTGGCTTCCAGCAATTCTGAAAACTAGATAACTGAGATAAAGCATTTTATTTGTGCTATGCAGATGCACAGTTGTTCTTAATATCCTACTTTGTTGTTCGTTTGGAGAGCTTGTTTCATACATGCATGGTAGATCAGTGTCTATGTATTTGCATGTGCAGGTGGTACCCTTGTAGTATCACAGGAAACATTGGAGGTGCACAGACACCTGGGCAGAACCTCAGGACCTCAACCTTAAAATTTGTGGATCCTTCTTTACTTGCAGATACAAATGGTAAAACGCTGGTCTTAGTCAGAATCCATAGCTCCGTGGAACTTAAGTACAGCCTAGATAGCCAGAGCTAGTCGGCAAAGAGAGCCGTTTGTGAAAGGGCTGGGGAGTAGTCGATGTTGGCCCCCCCCCTTCTTATTTCTCATATTTGAGGAGAACCTGGTACTTGCAACTTTAATTTACTTTACAACTTTACCTGATTTATCTCAAGTTCAAGGAAAGGCAATGTCACTTTTCAAACATTCAGTAAATACATGATGATCCAAAGTCAACGAGTAACTGTGTGGAATACTGGTGGACTCAACGTGGACCGAAACGATCTTGAGTCTGGTTTTTGCATAGCTGAGCGGTCCTGCTGAGTGACACGTTCAATTTATTTAATTAATGTCAATTTTTGGTTTTGCATGAAGAGAAAAACAGGCAAATTCACAGTAGATTTCTGAAGTCATAACAGAAATCTACAGAAATGTAAGCTTTCCCAGTCAAACTCACTGAAGTGACATGGAAACGGTTTGGTTTTGCAAATTTTGATATCAAAAAGAACACAATGCTGTGTGACGTTTAACAAACCTACTCCAGATGTAAACCACGTAGTGAAATGGGAGCAATGTGTGTCTCTCATATACAGTCCCTGTCCCAACTCCAAATCTTACATCTGCTGCCTCGGTTTCTAGTGTGACCAGGTATGACAAGACAGAGCATTTACACAGTAAATGAAAAACCTGGCTTTACTTTTACTGGCTTTGCTTTTGTATCATCACAGTAACTGGGCAAATGCATATAGTGTTAAAAAAGAATTGAAATCGTAACTCATCTAACAAGAGAAAAAGTCGCAATTAAGAAGTAGTATATGTACAATTTTGCAATTAGAGTAAGGCCAAAAGGTGAATAGTACTGAAACTTTTAAAGTGAAGTCTTGTGAAAACCACATGTAAACATACAGCAGCTTTAAATTTCGTCATGGTAACTTGAGGGGCATTCAGGGGCATGAAGAGGGCAGGGAGGAGGGGGTTAGTTTAACATGCACATGAAATTCTGAGCAAAAACACAGAGCTGTTTGTTCTTAAATGTCAACCTGACTGCAACTGTGATCACTACATTTGGTGTCGGTTAAATGTTCCTGATGCCATCTGTATCCCTCTGCGTTGGTCAGAACCTGCATACTAAACTGTCATTATTATTATAAAATTGACTTTAAAGTAAAACTGAGTTTGCTGTCTGTTTGCCTACATTTTCATACGTTCAAACCCTCTATCTGACTGAGATGAAGCAGCAAGTGCCAGCAAGGAAAACCACACAGAGGAAGCAACACGTATGTCCAGACACATGACAATGGGGACGATAAATCATGAATACAAACAAAGTGGGACGAGACACAAAGCAGCTTGTTCAGTCTTTTTAAGGCTTTTGGTGTAATTGGAGTTAATAAGAAGGGTGATGGTGGGAGAATGAGGAAAAGGAAAGGAGGTGGCAGATGAAAGCGTTTAACAGAATGAGATCAGCAAAGCAGATAGAAGCCATGCCAGCAGTGAAGCCCATAGGGAATTCTCTCAGCCTGTAAGTTACAGGCTTCAGCCTGTAACGTCTGTGTCATGCTCATTCCTTACACACATTTTATTCTTGTCCATTCAGCGTTTGTAATGTATGTGAATGGCATCTATTCTTAAAGCTAATGCTTTCAGTGTCTATGCGTCTGGAAAGGTTGGTGGGATGTAAATGTTGTCATCTACGTAAGTCCACAAGGCGTGCTCACAGTGGGCAGTTCCAAATTCTCCAGAAATTCTTTGTTATTTCCACCCACTGTGCTTGCGACATGAAGGTAACACACTCTGGCAGCAGACTACTGAAGCACAAAGTCTCAGCCAGCCTTTCAGCAAGATCCATAGAAGCCCCAAGTGTTGTTCTGTATTTGCTATGAGGGGCGACATGACTATCTTTGACTCATACCCTATAGTCTATAGTATGCATATGGTTGTATGAACGGAACATACAAACGTTTTAACAAAGGTTTTAGAATGGTCCCTTACTCTACAAAAAGCTAATTCATTAGATGCAAGCTAATTTATCAAAATGCCCTGCAGTGGTATTTTCACAAGACAAAGAACCTACAGCCAAGCTAGCAGCACTGATAGACTGTACAGTGAGAGTTTTTAATCAAAAATTCATCATGTTCATCAACAACAGCAAGCTAATCTCAATGATGCAAGCATGCAGGTGCATTGTTCACTATGATCACCAACTTAGTTTATCATGTTAGCATGTTAACATTTGCTAATTAGCACAAAGTACAGCAGATATTTCAGTTGGAACCAAAGAGGAAGAATGACCAACAAAGAAGCAACACCACTAGTATGGCTAAATAGAGTCACTTTTTTAAACAAAGTTAAAACTGATTGACAAAATGGAGAAAAAATGTAAATCTATTTCATTTCTGTTACTAACATATCACCTTTTGTCCACCAGGCTCTTATAAATGGTGTCCAGTTAGACCAATTGAAATACTTTTTCAATCATTTGTTCTGCTGCAGTACAGCCATAGAGGCTTTAATGACAACTGAGCAGAATTTTATATCACAATCTCTTATTACTTGGTCCAGATAATCAGACCTAGGTGGGAGATGACGACATTTAAAAATGTACCTTCTTATTGAAAGCCCAGATCTTGTCCCATTCCATGTTCACCACTGACCTCGATCCACCCTAAAAAAGGAGACAAGAAAGAAAGAAAATCATTAATATTTTTTGAATTTCCCTTGTGGGAAAATCAAAACTGTTTTAAGACTTAACATCTTAACATGCTTATATCCAGAAAAGGACAGGATTCATCAAATTTGACAAGACTCAACCTTTACTATGATCTGGGAACATTTGGGATGGTAAGCAGGCTTCTCCCCTGTCCCTTTCTAATTAAATCTAGCTGACAGACACACCTGGGCTGCAATGAACTGTTTCAGACCCTCCACAGTCATTCCTCTCCTCAGGACTCCTCTGACGGTTGGGAAGCGAGGGTCATCCCTGACGGACGAGACGAGAAGAAGTCAAAAAAGGAGTACAGAGGGGAAAAGGTACATTACTGCACATAACACCAGATAAGCCAAACTACACTTACCATCCATCTACGTATCCCTGGTCAACAAACCAGGTGAGCTTCCTCTTGGACAGCACAGTGTTGTTGAGGTTAAGTCTGGCGTACTCCCAGATGTAGGGTTTCCTGAGGCGCAGAGCATCGATTATCCAGTAGAACTGCTCGTCACGATCGTGGTACTCAGTGGTCCTAAGAGCATGGGTGACACCCTCCAAACTGTCCACAATGGGACAGGCAAAGTCGTACGTTGGGTAGACTCTGAAAAAAAAGGTATTTTCAAC
Organism: Dascyllus trimaculatus; assembly: GCA_024666655.1. Lineage (NCBI taxonomy): Eukaryota > Metazoa > Chordata > Actinopteri > Pomacentridae > Dascyllus > Dascyllus trimaculatus. The sequence goes on along the minus strand of CM045445.1, from coordinate 4,459,977 downwards.
AGTCAATATCTGAACATATCCAGTATTTGACAAATACTGCATGCGCTAATGTGTAAACAAGACATTTTCTTTGGACAATTAGTCAGTGCATGTCATGAACTTAAGTAAACATGTCACAGTCTCCTTTCTTAACCAGAATGTAAAGAAGAAGCCTAGTTACCCCAGTGGAGGTGGTAAATCAAGGTAAACCTGACCTTTCCCCAAGTAGAGTTCTTCTTAAAAAAAAAAAAACACTTTCTGCAATGTAACCAGTAGGGGAAACGACCTTATACAATGATGCTGCCACCACCATGCTCTACTGAGGGAATGAAATTGTTCAAGTGACGTTCAGCACTTGGTGTTAAACAGATGCAGTGCTTGGAGATCAGCCCAATGCTGCTACAGTCTTTTGAATATAATTTGTCATCCTTTTGAGTGCCTTTTACCCAGTCTAGACACTCTGCCATATTGGTCTGACTAATGAAATGCTGCTGAGATGGTTGTCCTTCCAGCCAGGTCTTCCATCTCTGCAGGGGACTGCCAAAGGGCTGTTCAAGTGGCCTTCTGATTCTTGGTCACCTCCCTCATTAAAGACCTTCTTGGTCAGTTACTCAACTTGGCCAGATGGTCAACTCTAGGGAGAGTGCTAGCGTTTTTAAAATATATACATATATAGGGATTCATCAAAATCAAGTACTTGTAGGTGCCTCCTGTACGTGGATGGGGGGTGTTCTTGCAGCGGTAGAGGGTGGGGTCTCTCATGCAGCCATTGTTGGAGTTCATGTCAATCTTGGCTCTCATACAGCAGGCCTGACCAAGCTCTGTCCCCGCTTTCATCTCCGACCACATCTTCATGTTCTGATCCACAGCTATAGAAGAGACAGAGAGAGAGAGAATTTGTCTAGCAGTGTACATTTAATACAGCGCCAGCATTCACTGCAACTGGTAATCATGGCAGATTTCTCCAGGCATACTGTTGTTTCTGCATTTAGACTCGGCGCGCTGCTCCCTCTCCAGCTTCATCTGCTCAGGTGGAGTGTTGTCAATGTAGGCCTTTCCCTCAGTAAGCAGCTGCTCTGCATATTTCATTATGATGGTAAAGTGGTCGCTGGTGTAGGTGAACTGGTCTGGATGGATCTGGAGCATGGCAACATCTTCAAGGATCACCTGAGGAAAAACAAAGATGAGTAGAAATAAAAACACAAGACTAAGTTTTCTGGTGTTTCTTTTAAATAAAGCTGAATCTGTTCTGTTTTCACTTGTAAAAAGATATTATGACTAATCCACAGCGTATTTATGTGCTCTGAGACCATGGATACCTCACCTTCTCAAAATCTTCCTTCTCTTTCTCAGGGTTGGTGTCATCAAAGCGCATGATGAGCTTGCCTTTAAATGTGACCTGGTAGTGCTGGTTGAGCAGGGCAGCCTTGGCATGTCCAATGTGAAGGTATCTGGCCATAGAGAGGCAGAGAAATGGTCCCAATTAAAAAAACAAACTGAAGCTCATTTTTTATGGAAACATCTTCTAAACCCCAGATCAAGTCGTACCCGCTGGCCTCAGGAGGGAATCGAACCACCACCTTTCCCATCTCAGCTCCTGGTAATTCCACAAACTTCCCGACATCCTGCTTCTTCTCGTCAGACTGGCAAACAGACACACAAACATTTAGGAAAACGGTGCATTTTCTCTTATCCAACCATATATATACTGAAATCATTACTTGAATCCACTGATCACAACCAGAGTTCAGTTCACCAGTTTAGTTTCTATTGGCTTTGTAGTTAACAAAAACCTTTTCAAGTTAACGTTTAATTTTTGTCTTTGTTTACTAAGCTTAAACCTCCAAGTAAACCTTGCCCAGCTTTACAACCACAGTTTAAAACCTTGGGTTATGATTGTTTGTTTCCAGATTGTAATGATTTGCTAAAACCTCTTATATAATAATACAACTGACATGACACTTACATTGGATTTGCTCATAGGAGCTTTCTTGCTGCCATACTTGTTACCCACAGCAGTAAAGGGAACCTGTGAGCTCAGGAAGGAGAACCAGCGATTGACATGGGGGAAGGATTTACCCTGGCTTGGCCATTCCACATGACCTGCAGAGAAACAAGCACAACCTGTAGTGCTGCACTTTAAAACTACTTTAGCAGAAATTCACACTTAAAACAGACAGAAAGAAAAACTGGTACATCCTGGGTGCCACTGACCTTTGAGGGCAGCCCAGACAGACAGATCAGCCAGAGTGAGCGCATGTCCAACCAGGAAGGTCCGCAGGGAGAGGGCCTTGTCCAGTTCACCCAGCGCCCCAGTCAAACCAGGCTGGTCACACAGACGCCGAGCACTGAACTCCAGCCAGTGGTCAACCTGTAGACGCCATATAGAATCTCACATGAGGATCACGAATCCAAGGCTGTTACCAAATCTCTCAACCACCCACAAACATACACACCTCGGTCTGCTCCATTGTGTTGGCTCCATAGAGGCCGAGAGCAGGAGCCACCCGGGCCAAGTAGCGGCTGATCGAGTTACCATCGTTGAACTGGATGGAACTGAGGGACGAAAAGCGAACAAAGACATTTGAAAGTGTTGAGTGTTGAGTAAAACACTAAAACAACAGATTCACGTGTTCCTATATATTCACAGATTTTTCTCATATAGTGTGCTGTTTAAATTCAATCAGAAATTTCGTAAGTGTGTCACCTACTCCGAGATGTGAAGTCGGGTATCTTTGCCTTCTTCCACTGATACCTGCACACTGCTCCTCACATGCTCTGCTGCCAGAAGCGCCCCTGCAGGACAGAACAGAAAACACCATGATAGTTAATGTTTGTGTTTGTTCCCCTTTACTGGATTTGAATCTGGCTAAACATGGGTGAAAACAAACCAACTTCACTATTACATTTGGTAAAGTTTTCACCCCGGGAGTCTGTGTGTGCCCAGGGTGGAATTGATACCATCTTAATGTCGCCGCAGAAATCAAGACTCATCAGACCAGGCAACGTTTTTCCAATCTTCTATTGTTCAGTGTTGGTAAGCCTGTGCAAACTGTCTGTGTTGTGCATTCAGAGATGGTCTTCTGCATACTTTGGTTGTAACAAGTGGTTATTTGAGTTACTGTTGCCTTTTTATCATCTTCAACCAGTCTGGCCATTCTGCTCTGACCTCTCACATCAACGAGACCCAGAGAACTGTCGCTAACTGGACACTTTCCTTTTTCGGACGATTCTTTGTAAACCCTAGAGATGGTTGTGCATGAAAATCCCACTAGATCAGCAGTTTCTAAAATACTCAGACCAGCTTGACTGGCACCAACAACCACGTCAAGTCACCTAAATCACCTTTATTTCTTATTCTGATGCTCAGTTTGAACTGTATCTAATAAAGTGGATGGTGAGTGTAAGTGGCAATATCTGTATCTGCCCATGGGTGCTGTTAGTAAAGCAAATGTTCACAATAGGGAGAGGCATAAAACAAAGGTAATTTTACTGTTGGAGAGACTGGATATTCTCTGGAAAAACAGGATTATACATTGACAAATGGCCAAAATGAGTTGGAAAATATCATTACATTAGATATTGGCAAAAATGTAACATCATGCATTTCTAATTTTTACATGAGTACATGTTGATGGGTGCACAGCTAGAGTGTTCCCATTGCAAGATGGTGTCTATTTAGTTAATCAAGTGCTTACTGTAGGCTAAATAGAAATTCCATAGATCTGATAACCAGTTGAACTGGTCCTGTGGTGCAAAGCATGCACACTGCAGTGCTTCCTGTTATTTTGCTCGATCAACAATCTTTAATTTAGTCTGTTTCAAAGGACAGTTTGGCAATCAGTAATTTCATGGAACTACTGCTTGCCCATTCCAGTGGCTTTAAACATGTCAGCACTGTAAAAGAGTTCAGAGGAAAACTCATAGTCCCATTGACTTGATATCAGTCCAGGTAAAAGGATCTGCTGCTATATACTGACTGTGTTTAGCTTCAGGGTTTGTACTGCAAAGACAATTCTCCATGAGTTTTAATTAAAATTAAGGCAACAGGCTCACATAAAGGCACATAGATACATCTAATCACACAGTCGTTTTCCTCATGCTCTCTGGCTTACTGTCTATCACATAAGCATGTTTTCACTTCAACAGCCTGACAAAGACTGCACAGGGAGTTCTAGTGTTGTTTCTCCACAGAGCCAAACTGGGTGTGAGGTCACTGCACCAACCACAGAGTAAGTTCATCCACTCTCCAGTGACAGTCCAGGTTCTCAGTAAACGAAACAAAAATTAGTGAGTGCAGATAAGAAGCGAGCCCATCCAGTATTCCACGTTTCAGGATGCTTGCATCAGCCTGCAGTACTTGGAGAAGTCGACACAGCGTCGCTGTTTGACCAATGTAAAAGCTAGTCATTAAACTAGCTTACCTTGGTGCAAGACTTTGATACAATAACCACCGAAAAGGGCTTCCTAGACTTAAAAAAAACAGACAGAGTGGACTGTAGCAATGAGTCTGTTCACACATACGTTTTCACAATATGTAACTATTTACTTAAAAGCGTTTAGCCCCCCGCTGAGCTAACCAGGGTTAGCTAATGTCAGCGTGTCAACCGACCCACAGTATCTGTGATTTATCAATGTGTCATATCCAAGTCCAAAAACACTTTTAACATACAATAAACAAGCGCTATATTAATCTCAACGTGACAGAGGGTGTATGGTGTGTAAGTTAGCGGTTGTTAGTAAAGCAAATGTTCACAAACTGTCCACATGTTGTAGTGCCACGACTACACGTTAGCTAGTGCTTCTCACGAGCCGGGCGGCTATGAGGGTTAGCTAGCAGCTATCTCAACATACACACATCTGAACTTATATGGACATACCGTCCAACCAGAATCCATTCATATATAGGTCAAATTACAAGCTTTGCTTTTGTACAAGAGAAACTACACCGTTACTACCGAAATCAATACATTTTCAGAGTTTCTCGTATCCGAAATTTAATTCGGCTGATTTCCAGAAAAGAAAATTAGACAATATTACTAGAAAATAAAAAAATAACAAAAAACTTGTGTTGTTTCATTGTTGTTGTATTGTTTCATTGTTTTTCAGCCAGCCGCATTAACCAGATAATCAGACTAACTGCTCCAGTGTCTTAATTTTAGGAGACAGACATTTGTAGTTTATTATTCGCAAATAAATCACAAATTCGTAAAACATTTTCCAGTTTGCTAGGATGACACGTAGGGACGCTAACAGCTAAACCAGCAGCTGTCACTGGCTGCCTGACGGCTCACTAAACAACTACTAGCATTCATTCATGCAGCTCACCTAGAGGCGGGTTGCTTGCGTTGATGGTGAGGTTTAACGCCATACTGCCAAAATCTTCTATCACACTGCTGATAACGAGTAGCGTTAGAGACAACTGAAGTGTAGAGGCAAACAAGACTCCTCTCCACACCACACCAGGCACTCCACAGCCTGAAGAGACAAGAGCACACAACTCTTTTGTTTTTATGACGAGTAGCCAACTATTGAGAAGGACAACATTGCCCCCTACTGTACAGGAGTACACATGCAGAACAACTGTGACAGTGGAGCACTGAACATATAAGCACAACTAAAAAATAGTTCTTTAGAGTGGAATTTGACAGAGGGCCTCAAAGTGTCAGGATCATATATATTTGACTTATGTTTTGTAATCTCTTATTATTCTCTTAAGGCATAATCAGTATAACCTATAAATAACTGCAGCATAAGTGGAAACAGGATTTGGCTGTTTGTGTGTATATTTCTCTGTCACAATCAGGTTTCAACAGGATGCAGCTCAGCAGCTGTAGGCACAACGGGAAGATTCTGCTGCATGAGATAGGAAGAGGACACAGAAGAACCAATCAGCTAGCTACAACACATTCTGTCCTCATGTCTTCATGATAATATAAATACACTGGATCAGGGAGAGGCAGTCAGTCAGACTTCATGCCCTGACATTAACTCTGTTGGTGTTAGTGTGAGCAGTTTGATCCAGAGCTCTGTATGCTTTATTTAACTATCTGATAGATAAATACTTTGAGTGAGACCTAAATATCTTCTCCTATTGCTTCATTAAACAAATGTGCAGGAGCGATCTCACACATAGTTTGATTTCTGGTCGGTAGGGATCCAGCTCCGACAAAAGTCAGGTATTAAATCAATCCCACCTAAAGGTGTTTATCATGTCAGAAGATACTGTGCTTTGCTGGTGCATATCCAAAGTCGAACAAACCGGTTGATACACAGTAAACATTTGCTGTGACCAGAAGTAATCTGATCCCATTATCAAATCATTTTCAAAGGAAGAAGGGGTTCTGTCACCTGACTGGATTACATATCCAGTCTTGGTTTTGATCTGGATCAAAACTTCACTATGTGCAGTTTGACCCTTTTAGTAGGACTGGATAACCTGTGATCTGGATTATTCTGATCTGATCAGAACAAAATGCCATAAAACTTTAAAACTGGGCAAATCATACAACATTTGTGTAAAATAGCCCATACGTGTATTTATATTTTGTAGTTGACTGGTTTAATTGTTACGCTGATGAAGTAGATAAAGCAGATATTATGATATACTGAGCCTCTCAGTACAGTATAGGAGTAAGAGTAGGTAGAGTTAGAAAGACAAATAAAATAATCCTCCAACAGCCGTCAGTGTAAAATAGTATTAACTGGACATTAATGGATGTAAGGCAAATCTTAAACTAGTAGCAGAGTTCATTGTAGACCTACAGTACAGTGTGTACGGTGCATATCTTTATAGACTTTGAGCTGTGGCCTTAATTCAGCCTAAACATTGTTATAATTTAGTTTCTTAGTTCAGTTTGGCACTTATGAAAAAGCTCCAGGTGTTTCTATATTTAATTGGCTGAAAATACTCAATACTTAGTACTTATTATCATAAGCTGTTTCCTGAGCAGGCTCTAAAATGGGCATAAATGTTATAGATAATGATTAGGCCATTAGAAATGCCAGTTTTGGGCCAGGCTGATGATCAGGGCTGAGAACATATTTTAACAGGTTAACTGTAATCATGAAGCATTCACACAATCTTTCTTTTTCTCCCTTTAACCCAGGTAAATCCCAACACTTTGCTCCTGGGGTTTTGGCTTCTGGTGATGCTGGTTACTGACAGTGAGAAGATACACTGATGATCTCATTACCAGCACAGTTTCCCTCCAGGGTGAACCAGACGTCTTGCATTGTGCCATCAGGCTGTAGATTATGGTGTGGAGAGAGGGATTGTTGCTGTTCCAGCTCATTCTAGTCTGGCAAAACACAACCACACACATTAAAATCACACAGGATGTAGGATTGCATGTGTTCAAGTGTATTATAGATTAACTGTAGTACCCGGTTGCACCACCAGGTGGAGCCTCTCGCTGTTCAACACAGCTGTGACCACAGACTGCACTGACGAGTCGGTGCTCGGTTTTCATTTAACGGAACTACAAGGCAAGACGAGAGTTTCCAGCCGGACTTGTATTAGTTGTACGGCTCCTGCAGTCTGGTCTGTTGCATGGATGCATTGTAGAGAGTTTGATAGCGGCGGATTAATCGGAGTCTCTGCATTCACCACAGAACCGAGCTGCTCTCTGATCTGACCGGGTAAAGACCTGCACATGATCACGCTCTCCACTTTACAATACTAATACCTGGTGTAGCTGATTCCTCTTTATTCAGTGTCAGTTGTGTTGTTTTGTTCGCCTGCATCAAGTGTAGTCTGCTTCGACTTTTAATCTGTCGACTCTGGCACTAACTGGACACACCAGTGCACCTCCACTGATCTGACTGATTTGTTTACACCATAATAAATCCTTTCTCTCACTCCATCTGAGTCCTCAGCTGTAAACCATCCTGATGGGTGAGATCTGGCTGCACTGACCTCATAGTTACAAACAGTAATTGGCCCCACCAGATTACTGAAGTACTGTCAGTGTCTCTTCATAGATTAGCTTCTGTGAAGAGACACTGGCAACAAGTCAGATCAGTTCTGGGTAACAATAGTCTGTGCTGGGGCAACTTTAAATCCAAAGTGCAATTTGAAATAATACAGTTAGAAATTTGCAAAGGCTGCATTTTAGTGTGTGTGAGGTGTATCTTTTGAATACTAAGACTAATGTAATCCAGTTTCGGTTACTTCTAGCAGGGGTTTGCTTGTGCTGCCACATGGATCAGTGTACACTGTGTAGTTCAGCAGTCTCTTTATTTAAACTGTCGTGTCTCGGGCTGCTTAAGACGATTATTTTCATTGCCGATTAATCAGGTGATTCTCTTCTACATCAACTGATTAGTTGTTTGGTCTATAAAATGCCATAGAACAGTGAAAAGTTGTGATCATTGTTTCCCAAAGCCCAAGATGACATAAGACTGATTTTAAACTTCATTTTACTGTCACAGAGGAGGAAAGACACCAGAAAACATTTAAGAAGCTGCTATCTGAGAATACGGACTTGTTGCAGCTCTAGTTGTGTCAGTGCTTTTACATGTTCATGCTGTTCTCTCCATCACACTTTTGCTGATGTCACATGGGGTAATGCTTTAAATCTGTTACACGGTGAATACAGAAGTGAAGCTTGACTTTATTTATTATTATTATATCCCAAATTAAATCACATTATCTGTCAGAAAAATCACATTCATATGTTTTCCCTGAATTGCTAAGCCATAGTTTTTGCACAGCTCTTTAAATACTCACATAGCTGACTGGTACCTGTGTCCCCTCCTGCTGCTCAGTCATGTCTCAGGACAGTCAACACGGCAGGTGGACCGTCTCCAGCAGTGATGATGATGATGAACATCTTCCTCCTTCTGGGACTAAAACATCTGAGTCCCATCGACCTGCTGAGTCCAATCACACCTCTGCCTCTCTAGTTCCTGTAGCAGCTCCTGTGGAGGTGAAACCAGAACCAGCCAAACCCCCTGTGACCTCACTCGTCATTGGCTCCGAGGCCAGACAGTCAGCCGCACTGAACCAGTCAAATCCAGTCAAGTATGAAACTAGTCCTTCATTGGCTGGAAAGCGGAGGAAGGAAGCGTCGGATACTACAGGCTGGGCTCTGTCTGATAGTGACGAAGATGATGGAGATGCAAAGAAGAAGAGTGTCAGTAACTTACCAAAGAAGGCACCGCCCAGCCCCAAAACAAAGAAACCCAAGGTGGAGAACGAGCGTCCTCCGAGCCCCCACGGGCGGCTCTACTACATCGACGAGCCAGAGGACTTCTTTGAATCGAGGATTCCTTCTCTAAATGACACCTACAGGTTCTACCTCAACAAAGTCACAGGCCTGGACAAGAAGTACAACAGCGGCGCTCTACACATCAGAGGTGGGTCTGGTAGAACCCTGGTTTGACATCTCAGGATGGAAACAGAAGTTAAGACACTGGTAAAGAATAAGATGAAAAGTTGCTAATACTTTAGTTTCTAATGTAATAATTGTGACTTTTTTCCTTCCAGACATTCTCTCTCCATTGTTTGGGACCCTGAAAGAATCTGTTCAGGTATGTAAGTAATATTTAACCCTGTTTTAACAGAACAGCTACTGGATGGTTTGTACCGACATTCATGACCTCTACTGAATGAATCTCAGTGACTTTGCTGATTCCTAGACTTTTCATGTGGTCCTACTACGAGGATGAAATGTGCTGGGAAATATCTCAACAACTATCAGAAGGATTATGATGTGTGGGGGACATGTTGATCACTATTAATGGCCTGCTGTCTTTCCCCATAGTTTAACTACTGCTTCGATATTGCCTGGATGGTTAAGCAGTACCCATCAGACTTTCGGTAAGTTCTGCTTCTTCTATGCCACTATTGCATTCTCGCTAATATGCCCTCATTTATCTGATTATGTCCACATTCTACTGGTTACAGAACGTTAGTTGCTTGTAAATGAAAAGTGAAAACTCCCATTACAAATCAGAGACCCTATCATACTTTCAAGCTGGGGTAAGCAATAATTTTTTGGCATCATTCAACAAAACTACTAACCCCTCAGGATATTTTAGAAACTAGACGTCTGCATCTCCTCTTGCATTGGGAGACTTTAGCCGATCGCAGGTCTTTTCAGAGTGAGGGTGTTCTACAAAAGCAGATGTGTGTGTACGTACCTTCACATGTTTAAAAGCCTGATTCAGTGGCAGAAAGTCCTACAGGAAAACTGATCAAGCTGCAGAAGGAGGGCTGCATTTAGATTCTTCTTCTAGATGTCTGCCTGCCTCAGTCAGCTTTAGTCCAAATAACACACTACACACCAATAGCTACTGCAATCAGTGGTGGAAAACACCAGTACATGCATGTGGAGGAAGGTAATGATGCAGCCGAAAGCTGCCTGAGATGTGTGAAGTTTATCACTCAGTTTGCGTTTTCAGGGATCGTCCAGTTCTGATCGTCCATGGAGACAAGCGGGAGGCCAAGGCCCGACTGGTTCAGCAGGCTCAGCCCTTTCCACATGTTCGCTTCTGCCAGGTACAGACTCAGCAGCACAGGAAACGGCTGTTTAACAAAGACAGATGTTGATGTTATTGATATTATGTGCACCCTGATCTCTGAAGTGGATAATAATGCAGAGAAGCGCATGTTGAAGACGTGTGTAATATTGGTTTTCATTTTGACAGGCTAAGCTTGACATTGCGTTTGGGACTCACCACACGTAAGTGTTTCTGTTTGTCACTGGAATTAGAGCCCATTATTAGTCTAGTGTGAGCTGTTAGTTTAAATATCAGTGCTACATTGTGTGAGTGCTTTGAAAATGCTCATCATGAAGCTCTGCATAAGCCTGATAGCAATCCTGATCATTTGAATCAGGTGTGTTTAAGAGGGAAACATCTAAAACATGCAGGATGTGGACTCCGGTCCACCAGTGGCCCTGGTGGACCGGAGTTTGGCACCCCTGAGCTAGGAGGATCATCAGCTTATAATGGGCGAGCAAATGGGATTTTAGCCAAAAGTTCAATGAAATTAAATGAATGAATCACTTTAATTGGCAGATCCATGCATCTGTTTCATGCTGCGAGTCCAGGTCCAGGGCATGTTTATTTAATCAGTTGTGCCATTAGGAATTACTATTGTGTAGTTCTGGATGCTGAAAAAAGCTTAATTCATAAATAATTCTCTTCCATAATACCATGGTTGTCATCTCACCTTTGCTGGGCCTGTCACAGTTATTACACAATCACCTGATCACAGTTGTTTACAAGTTGTTGACATAGTTGTTTCCAGTTACCTGTGTAAAACAGCTGGATTCAGATTCCAGTCACTATTTCCACATCGTTTGATGCTCCTTCTCCTGCTGTGGAATAAGAACTTCCTCTGTTGGTCTCAGTGTCTAAACTTCATCCGACTACATTTGGATTAGCATTTAAAGACATTAATGTCATGGATTTTGTTGCAGAAAAAAGCTCAAAGTTCTTAACTTGTCAAACACTGTAGGAATCCTTTAATAGCAGAATCTAAATTGTGCTGAACACATTACATTACACTGCTGATATTACAGGACTTGGATACTTTGCTGTTGTCATGTAAAACTGAAAGTTGTTGTGTGTCTTTGCGCAGGAAGATGATGTTACTGTGGTATGAGGAAGGGTTCAGAGTCATCATTCTGACCTCCAACCTCATCAGAGCTGACTGGTACCAGAAAACACAGGGGTGGGTCTGCACTGCTTGTTCAGTAAAAGGTTTGGGGGCTGCAGCCTGTGTGGCTGTAGGGTACACTGTAATTTCTACGCACTAAGAGCCTTGGTGGTTTTAGAAATGATCCTAAATGTGTTTTCTGTAAACTAGGATGTGGATGAGCCCTCTGTTTCCACGGTTACCAAAGGGAAGTAGTGCGACTGCAGGTGAGTCGCCCACCTTCTTTAAGAGGGACCTGCTGGAGTACTTGGCATCGTACCGAGCACCAGAACTGGAGGAGTGGATTCAACGAATCAAAGAGCACGACCTGTCAGAGACAAGGTAAATAAAAGGAACATACAGATACATGTGCAGACTACACACAGATGTGTAGCTGGAGCTTTGATTAAATAGTTAAGCTGTACCCCTCAGAGTTTAGTTAAGTAGTCCATCTTCTTCTTTTTACTGTTCCATTATCACTCACAGATCCCCTCTTTCCTGATTAGAAAGCCTCTGATGATGTCCACATTCCACTGATTACAGCACTTCAATTAAATAAAAGCTACTTTAATCTCATCATCTCTTCAGACGTAAGGAGATGTAGTAACAGCTTTGCCGTTTCGATTGAAATCAGTGCTGTAACATCTGGATTACAGATGCTCTCATCTTATTCTCTGTTATCAGGGTGTATTTGGTTGGATCAACCCCAGGGAGGTATGTAGGTTCAGACATGGAGCGCTGGGGCCACCTGAGGCTGAGGAAGGTAAAGACTGCCTTTTTTTCCTCCAGTGCTAACCACATTGAGAAGCCCCTGACTGCAGTGTGCAGTTTGGGGCGGAGCTAAACGTTCAGGGCGGAGCGCAACGTTTGACTCCACCCATCTCAAGGTTCCATAAACCAATTGCGTTCAGTCTTATTACATACAACTTTACTTCATTTTGAAACAGTTTGGTGGCAATCTAACCCTAACCCTTCAGGAATATGTGTGTCTAATACAATTCAGAGTGGAACCACATACAGGGCCAAATACAGGTTTGGACTATGCTCGGAGCATAAGACAGCGCTCGTTTTTACATGCAGGCAATGTCCCCGTGGGCGGAGTCAAATGTTAGATTCAGCCAATAGCATGCAGACATTGAGCCAGGTTGAGCTCCGCTTGCAAGTGATCCATCTTCATTATGTCTCACCAAACTGATGTCATTAGTGTTTAACAGTTTGTTTCCCAATTTTGGAGAATAAAACCCAGATGCTAGTCAGTATCCAAACATGGACACCATGGAAATGAAGTGAATGTGGTTGTTTCTAGCAGAGGTTGCTGTTTAGCTGCTGACTTTTAAAATGCTAAAACTTTGTATAATAGCTGAACAAACAAACACAAAGTAATCCCTCATTGCATTATCACCCAATATGAAGCAAGTTCAATACTCATTTTGATTGGTACGCTATCACAAACAAGGCTCTGCGTTTCTGCATTGTCCTTTTACTGGATTTCATTTAAATAAGCTTCTATATTGCACTATGCTCTGCAGTATTGCAAAACGATGCAGTAAAAGGGCAAAAACATGTAAAGACACAGATGTGGTTCTTAAATGTTGTTACTCAACACTCCTTAGCTTTTAGCCTGTCCTTACCAGCATTGTTTCGAGCTCTCCCAATGCATTATTTGGTTATTGCCTGCATTAAATAAACTAAGAAAAGCTTCCCAACAACCAGATGAACTGGAAATTGTGTCAAAGTTGTCAACGTAATCTAATGTCATTTGAAATACTGGACATTTTCAGTGTGACTTCAAGGTTTGCCTTGCTGTTGTTTTTGTTAGCTGTTGTACGAACACACAAATCCTATTTCTGGTGAAGACGGATGGCCTGTGATTGGCCAGTTCTCCAGCATCGGCTCTATGGGACTGGATAAGACCAAATGGTTGGCAGGGGAGTTTCAGCGCACCCTGACCACACTAGGAAACTCCTCCCTTCGCCCAGACCCCCCTGTGCACCTGGTATGTTCCTCCAACACAAACTTAAGGGCAAACTCATGCATTCTGTGTCTGTGTGCACAGGCAGATAAGCTGACACACACACACACACACACACAGGGATCTGTTCATACTACAATAGAGCCGTGCTGGTCTGAGCAGACGTTGTATTGTTCATCATAGTGACCACAGAAAAACACACAAGGGATATTTTACAGAATATAGCAGCTTTGTACAGACTGGGCTGTGGCACCGTGTCAGTGAATATCCCTGATGTATGCAGAGAACAGTGGTGGACATAGGCAGCATATCAGGAGGATGCTGATTTTATACTGTCTGGCCATCGATTGAAAGTACGCACAAATCAAAGCTCCTCCAAAGTCGGACAGCAGCTGCTTTAATTACAGCTCTGTAAATGATAAATTATAAAGGCATGGGATTCTCCTCTTAGATTCTCTCCTTATACCAAACATTTGTTTTAAGCACCACTTGTTTTCCTGGTAGATGTGCAGTCAACGCGACTGTAGTCTGTGTGGTCACAAATTTCTGACTTCACACGGACGGTCCATGTAGACCCTGGACATTTACATCACATGTACTCTTGTGATCTTGACATGGAAAGCATAAATTAGCCTTCATCTGTAGAGTCTTGTTGCTGCATCTTTACTTGGTCTGGTATGACCAGTACAGTAGCTTATGGTTTCCAGTGGTAACAGTGTTGGCTAGATCCTGCTGTAGCTGACGTTATTAAACCACTTCTCCGATTAGACATGACCCTCTATCCTGTAACTGTTTATCATGTTTGCCAACAGTCCATCAGAAGTGACCTAACCCTTCTTTAAGAGTGTAACGCTCTGAGCTTCTAAACCAATTATCTAATAGGGTTTTCTTTTGCAGCTGTATCCATCAGTAGAAGATGTGAGGCTGAGCTTAGAAGGCTACCCAGGTGAGTTTTCATGTCCCTGAAACATTGATTTGCTCATTTATATCAAGTATCCTGGAGTATGCAAATAGAAGTGACTTCTTCCCAAATGCAAGTATTTAATAGACCACTTTGAAGCGGACAGCAGGCACATTTAAACCAGGGATGTTTGTACCAACTAAGTTTCTGACTGATGTATCATCCTTATTTACTGTAGATTCAGTTGTGATGTTAAACTCTCTGCCCTCCAGCTGGAGGCTCTCTTCCTTACAGCATCCAGACGGCTCAGAAGCAGCTGTGGCTCCACTCCTACTTCCAGTAAGTTCACTTGTGGTAAAGAAAGTTCGGCCCTGCTGTCGCTTTCTGTTGGCCACTATTATTACAGTCATTTTTCTACTTTTTATTTTTCAATACCAAATCTTGCATCTTGATAACAAATCTGCACAAAAACAGCTAGCATAGAAATAGAAGAGAACAGTTTCAATGCACCAACAGGGAAGTAAGTTGTAAATGTAACTGCATCTCTTTAAATAAGTAGCTGGTATTTGGATTGGGCACCTATGTAATTAGCTGAGCTATTTCATCTCACATCAGTGTACACATCATTTGAACACTGCTGACATGACCAAGCCTGTGCACATTGAAGGAGCTGCACTCAGCCTCGGTGGTCAAATCTGTGGACTCCTTAATATGGCTGCCAGGTTGTGCTGTATCACCTTAAAGCCAACTGTAAATCTGGTTAGCATCCCCAGATAGCAAAATGACTTATCTGGCCCACATACCTCATGAAATGATGGCTAATTCTGGTTTATATGCACTGAAATTTAAAAGGGAATTATGTGAGGAGGCCCTGCACCGGAGGGCTTCAGTTCAGTTTACACAGCTTTATCCACAGAGCTGGGTTCCTTCAAGTTTACCTGAACAAATCAATGAAATGCTGTGTGTGCGTGTGTGTGTGTGTGTGTGTGTGTGTGTGTGTGTGTTTAGCCGCTGGAAGGCAAATTCGACAGGGAGGAGTCACGCTATGCCACATATCAAGACCTACATGAGGACATCGCCAGATTTTGCTCAGCTTGCCTGGTTCCTTGTCACAAGGTGTGTGTTTGTTTGTGTGTATTTGTGTACTAGTTTCATCTCTGGTCTTTCTTGTTATGTAGAATTATTCACTTTTATGTGTTTTCCTTATTTCTAGACAAGAAACCCTGCATACATCTTTTCAATATCCTGATGAGATTTTATGTAACTTTTTTCCCCTAAATATGTGTGTTTTGACAAAACACACTTATTTGAGAAAAAAGACAGCATATACTTGTAGAATGTTTACATTGTGACTGTTTACATCTTATCATTTAGATTCTTTTCTTATCTGGACGGCTGTATTTAAACATTACAGTTTTTGCTTGTGTACTCTGTTTCAGTGCCAATCTGTCCAAGGCAGCGTGGGGAGCCCTGGAGAAGAACAACACTCAGATAATGATTCGTTCATATGAGCTGGGAGTCCTCTATGTACCGTCTGCCTTTGTAAGAACCACACACACACACACACACACACATGGGTGAACAGTGGCACTATTCCAGCATGTCACAATGCAGGAGAGATGACACCTGCAGAGTGACCGTGACAATAATCAAAGGCTTGTTGTTCATCCAGTCCTCAAAATATATTGCAGAAAAGAAAGAATTATATGTGCTTGATAGCAGAAGTTATTCTATTGTTGTAAACAGAGATACATGTAGGACTGGTGTGTGGTCATTTGTGTTGTGATGCTGTCTCCTTTCAGAACATGAAGACCTTTCCCGTGGACAAAAACCCATTTCCTGTCTCCTCATCCTCCTCTGGTTTCCCCGTGCCCTTTGACCTCCCCCCTTCATGCTACTCTTCTAAAGGTACAGGAGTTTTTCTACGTGTGTATATCTACAAAAACTATGTGTATTTGTGTTTTGCTGTTTTTAGGCGTAGTCTTTTTCAGTGGTAATACCCTGACTGAACAATCCTAGACAGTCACCACAACATGGTGTGTGGAATAACTCTGCTCAGGCTAATTTCTCTTCATAGAGTGCAAATATTCTTTTTTAAAATGTTATTTTTATTTGGAACAGACAATGACAAATAGTTGATTTTTACCAAAAGCCCTTCTTTTAACCCTGCTGTTGTATTTCGGAGTTTAGTGTTATTAGGTCAAAGTTGATTCTAATTTGAATTCATTAACAAGCACTGAAAGAACACTAATTAGCATCCAGTAGAATGTGTTTCCAGCTAAGTAACTTATAATTCCTTCATTATCATAATGTGTTATATATACATAGTTTGATATTTATGTACCATAGGCCACATTTAACTTACAATGCTCAAATAATTCACAATAATTCAGTTTAAAATATGCGCAAAATATCTAGTTTTTATTGCTTTTGATGAACAAAAAGGCTAGTATGAGACCAAGACAGAATAATGATGAACCAAATAATTCCTAACATAACTGGTTTGTATTTCTTTTACAGTAATCAAATATTACTCAATCAGTTGTGTTATCAGTCACAACTAATGGCATATACAAGTGCATCTCAGAAAATTAGAACATGGTGGGAAGTTTAATATTTTCCATGAGTTACTTAAAAAAGTGAAAACTGTGTATATTTTAGACTCATTACATATTTTTATTTTATTTTATTTTATTTTAATTTTAGAAAATCTGACATCCAGTCTCTCAAATTATTAAAGCATTTCCTAAGGTCAGTCAAAACAAGGATTTACAAACCAGAAATGTCCAACTTCTGAAAGGTATGCCATTTATACACACAGTACTTGGTTGGGGCTCCTTTACACCAACTACTCCATGAATGCAGAGTGGCACAGAGACAATCTGTGGTTCTGCTGAGGTGTTGTTAAAGCCCAGGTTGTTTTGATAGCAGCCTTCAACTCGTCTGTATTTTTGGTGTTTCTCATCTTCCTCTTGACAGTTCCCCATATGGGGCTCTGTGGGGTTCAAGCTCAGATGAGTCGGCTGATTATTCAAGCACAGTAATGTTAATGCCAGCAAACCATTTGGTAGTAGTTTTGTCTCTGTGAGTAGGTGCAAAGTCCTGCAGGAAAAGGAAACTGATATCTACAGAAAACTTGTCAGCAGATGGAAGTACCAAGGACGGTGAGCTTCTCTACTCTTCCTCCAGACTCTAGGACTTTGATTTCTAAATGAATGCAACATTTACGTTCATCTGAAAAGAGGACTTTGAACTGCTGAGTAACAGTCCAGATCTTTTTCTCTCAGCCCAGGTACGATCTTCTGACGTTGTCTCTGGTCCAGGAGTGTCTTGTTATGAGGAATGTGACTGTTGTCGCCTCTTTCCTGAAGACGTCTGTGCTTGGTGGCTCTTGATGAACCAGCCTCAGTCCTTGTGAAACTCTCCCAAGTTCTTGAACCAACTTTTCTTGACATCCCCTGAAGGCTGCGGTCATCCCTGTTGCTTGTGCACCTTTTCCTGCCACACTTTTACCTTCCAGTCAGCTTTCCATTACCATGGTTTGATACAACATTCAGCTAACAACCAGCCTTTTCAACAATGACCTTCTGTGGCCTAAACTCCTTGTGGAGGGTGTTGATGATTCTCTCCTGGACAACTTTAAAGTCAGCAGTCGTCCCCATGATTTGTGTTTGCATGTACTGAACTAGACCAATAGATATTCAATATTTATAGTGTTTGAATAGTAATTCAGCCAAGCTTGAAATACATTACCGAATTTCTAATTTTCATGAGCTATAAGCTTTAATCATCAAAATTAAAACAAAAAAGGTTTGAAATATTTACACATAACATTTTCTCTTTCTTATGTCAGTGGTAGAAAATATAAAATGTTTTTATGATGTTCCAATCTTGTGAGATGTACTAGTAGTTCCTAAAAAAAAGAGGAGAAAAGTCAGTTTTAAGTCAATCACACAACAAGTGTGATGTCAGAAATAAAGTGTGAGAAAGCCCTGAGGGCCATCAGATGTGTGTGAGGGTGACCGAAGAAAGAGGGACGGGTGTGACAGGGATCATATCTGCTACACACCATTTTACATTTGAATTCAAGTTAATGTGCTTTCTTGACATACAAAATACATGTAATTTTATCACACCAAAATATTACTCGATTAAAAAACTAAATTTTCTGTTTTTTATTGTCCTTGAAAGTAGAGACATTATTTTTGGTGTCTGATGTCAGTCATGGTATGCTTAACTAGACTTTTTTGTAAGCAAACAAAAGTACAATAGTGCTTGAAAGTATGTGATTCTTTAAGTTTCTATATGTCAGTAAAAATATTAACTTTATTCCTTTTCAACAGTTCTTTGGCAGAACACTTGTGTGCTTTGGGTCAGTGTCTCACTGCAGGATCTACTGATTCTTAAGTTTCAGTTCATAGACAGATGTCCTGACTTTTTCCTTTAGAAATTTTCTGGTACGGCCTGCATGTTGGTTCAGTTGTTGGCAGCGTCGCCTCACAGCAAGAAGATCCTCGGTTCACGTCCCGGTTAGGACGCCTGGGATCTTTCTGTGTGGAGTTTGCATGTTCTCCCTGTGCAGTGTGGGTTTTCACCGGGTTCTCTGGCTTCTTCCCACAGTCCACAAACATGCTGAGGTTAATTGATGTTTCTAAATTGTCCGTTGGGTGAATGTGAGTGTTGTTGGTTGTCTGTCTCTATGTATAGCCCTGTAATAGACTGGCGACCTGTCCAGGGTGTCCCCTGCCTTCACCTGAGTCGGCTGGGATAGACTCCAGCCCCCTACAACCCTACAGAGGATTAAGCGGAGTATAGATAATGGATGGATGGATGGATTTTCTGGTGCAACTCAGAATTTATTTTTCCATCTACGACTTCAAGGCGTCTCAGTCCAGATGTAATGAAACAGGCCCAAATCATGATACTACCACCACCATGCTTCACAGGTGCCAAGGTTCTTATGCTGGAGTGCACTTTTTCTTTCTCCAAACATTTCTCATTTGAAACAAAAAGTTCCTGTTTGGTCTCATCTCTTCACAAGCCTTTTGTCCACATGATATTGTCAACAAGATGCTCTGTAACCTTTTATAGCCTGTTGAGCATCAACAACTCTTTTTTTTGAGGTCCTCAGAAAACTCTTATTCGTGCCATCATACACATCCAAAAACATGGAGTGAAGATCAGACTTCGATGGATCACTGTTGTGCTAATCTTAGAGTTTCACCTACTGTTGCCCCTCACAGATAAGCATTATTAGATCAGTTCTTTAAGTATAATATATTTTTCTCGTTTGTTAAATTGTGTTCTCTTTAGGGCTTGTGTGAAAATCTAAGGATGTTTTATATCTTACTTATGCAGATATGCAGAAAGGCTTCATAAGCGTTCAGTGGTGGCCGAGTGGTTTGTGAAGCAAACTTGTAGCTGCTAGGTTCAAGTCCCCGGACTGGCAGGAGGCTGAGGTGGGAAAGTGAGCGCAACCACTTGTACCAGTCACCACCACTGTGGGTCCTTGAGCAAGGCCCTTAACCCCTGACTGCTCCCCGAGCGCTGCACCATGGCAGCCCACTGCTCCTAGTATGTATAGTTAAGGTTAACTGTGACTAAGATGGGTCAAATGCAGAGGAGGATTTCCCCAAGGGGATCAATAAAAATTAGATTAGATAACTCTGAAGTACCACTGTAAGCTCACATGCAGTGTTAACAGCGTCAGAGGACACAGCAGTGAAGTTTGAGAGAGCGACAAAGAGAACTTGAACTGCTCAGCTGTCAGATTAAGCGGACTCCAGCTGGCCCTGGATACTTTGTGTCTTAATTTGTGCCTTGATGCAAAACTGAAACAATTTCTTGATAACAGGGCTTATTGCTGAACTCCTGACACTTGTCATCGGGTTTGTAGATGGTAGATTTATGTCTTTGATTTCATCGTGTGAATCTTTGAAATCATTTTTGTGTTGTAAATTGGGCCGTGTGTGGAAGGGTTTGACAAAGGGATCATGGATAAAATACTTTGTACAATGTTCTTAGACACTTTCCCTCTGCTGGGCTGACAAATGGTTGCAAAAATTTGCTTGTAATTACACAAATTTGATTATTTCTGCAAATGAGCTGGTTGAATGGAGGACTGAATCTATGGAACCAGGTCAAGTAAAGCTTAACAGCTGTAGATGACAGTTGGTCTCTTGGTCTTTCTCTTTGTTTGCCTCACTCATTTGTGAAAATGTACTGCAGGTGATTTTCTGACAATGTCACTTTAGCAATAAATTCTTCTTATTTAAATCTGATGGGATCATCTATGGGATACCGCATATTAAAAAGCTGTCTTCTTTCATGTAGACAGTGAATGAAGAGACTGGAACTGAAACACATGCTGCCATTGTGTCCGATATAGCGCTCCTATTATTTTGTAAGTCTTGTAAGTATTTATTTAATTTTAGTGACCTCTTTCCTTTGTCTGCTTTCAGATCAGCCTTGGATCTGGAACATTCCGTACAGTCAGGCTCCCGACACACACGGCAACATCTGGGTTCCCTCCTGATCACACGTGTCTCTCATTGCAAGTGCTGTTTGGACCTGTCAGTACTGTGTCTAGGTGTTAGGTGTCAGTAAAGCTGCTTTTTACGTTTTATACTGTACTGTAGACTCCCATGTTTTCTACTAATAAATAAAATAGTGCTATGATTGTTCACTTGGGATGTTTTCTGTTTCTTGCTGCACGATTTAAATGTGGAAGGTCACCCAAATAGTTATTATAATAATATGTTAAATAATATTTTTGAAGGCATTTAAGGTTTAAGACAATGGAGAGAGGGTAAGATCATATTTTCGATTATGCAGCAGATTTTGCTTTGTTTGCCCGGCATCTCATAAGAGTTGATTTAAAGTGACAGTTAGTACACAGTAGATCACCTGTTCCAAATCAGAACTGCTGCACAGCAGGTTTTCTAACAGTTCAAGACATGCAGATTCAGCAGAAAGTGTTTGCTCGGGAATATCATCCTCAGATTTCATCATAGACAAAAACTGATTCAGCTTTAGAAAAGATTACAGGTAGACTAGTCTGATGATGCATAATAGAGTGTGGCAATGTTTTATGATACTTTCCCCTGCATACAGTACAAGTTCTTGTTGTACATGTCTCTAACCTACCAGGTTGATGATTGTGCTCCTGTGGTCTGCCAGGTGTGAATTAGTAACCGATTACGCAGCTTCAGCAGCAAACCAGCAGAAAAAGTGCCACTTGGGCTTCTACAGTTTCTGACTCGTCTGTGGAGTTCTGGGTTGAGTTAAGGTGGATTAAAGCTGTAGCAGGCAGACATCAAAATGACAAAAACAAAAGCAGCTCCCCCACCTGTCCTAGGCCACACTTTGTTGCTCCTTAATCCATCTCATTTGATCAGTGAAAAGCCCTGTGGTTGGCTAAAATCTCCTAGAAAATTGTCCCACATTGTCTGAAGCCTTAGGGGATGTGTAGATGTTAAAGTTAGTGTGGAATTTTTGCCCAAAGATGCCCAAAAATGCTGCCAACCCCAGATTTGACCTCTGCAATAGAGCCTTGTTCCTTTGTAATTTTGTTGGGACATTTTTTAGTGTGTGTTTTTGTGTGAGCAGAGTTACATAAATATTGACACCGTGGGGGAAAACAATAATAACATATGATAATGCAAATTATGGGACCCCAATGTCTTGAAAAGTGATATTTCTTTCAATATAATTATCTGGTGGGAACACGTTAGAATGTGTGCACACAAGATTTAAAAAAATAACACTATGGGAATTTAGTGGGTCCACAGAAAATGAATAATTTAAGTCATTCTGAAAAAATAGGAACTAACTGGAAAGCTGGTTTTGGTAGCTGCTTACTGAAAAAGCAAAGTAACATGAAATGTACTGGGAACAAAATACTACAAACATCCCACAGCCCTGCTTCCAAACAGGCCAGAGAGTTGAATCAAGTCCTTTCTGACACAAAGCTGAGCACCAGAGACCTCATCAGGGTGTGTCATGTTGCAGGACAGTGTGGTGAATGCCGTCACATCCAGGTGTATCTCATAAAGGGACGCCTCTGTTTACAGTAAACTCTCTAAACTGCGACTCCCGTCGTTCCTTGCGTCATTGTGTCAACATGGCGCCTGTCTGCCGGACAAAAGGCGAATCTGTCTGACGGCGAATTGAAGCCCAATTAGAAGCAGAGGAGACATTTTGGGAAAACTGTCAGTGTCCGTGTGTCCCTGCGGCCCGAGGCGACAGATATATGGTCAGACTACCGTGTGTGGAGGCTCTTCTTTTGGAATAATCAGGTAAGTGAAGTCCTGCAGCTCCAACTACTGCTGTCCTCAGACGGTCCTGCTAGCCCGCTGCATTTCCTTTTTCTGTGGGCAGATAACTGCAAACTCCTGTAAAAAACCGTCAGTGCCGCTGCGTTTTCCTTGGCGGTCAAGTTTCACACAGCCGTAACTGGTATTAACGGTGTAGTCTGGATAATAGAGGCTCTGGCTCTCATTCGGCGTGTGTGTAGTTCACCAAGAAACACTTAATCAAACACAATGTCAACTTTTCCAGCTGCTTTGAAATGAACGCTTATGTGCTGCACGGCGGATTTTAGCAGAACACGGTAATTACGGAGAACAGCGGACCAGTTATGTGTTGTAGTGTTTTGTTGTGCTTTTAACCGGTTCGTTTCTAAAATATATGCCGAAATGATGTGTTGTTTTCCATTATCTTCAAAACGTCTAGAGACACCCTCTATCAGGGAGACCTAGTTTACTAGAAGCTGGGATAAATTAAAACCCGCCTCTATTAAACGCGATTCGGCGTGAAAGTCGTTCATCTCCAGACAGCCCTGTATCGGGACTATCTTGACAGTCTACGGCCACCACAGGAGCCAGCTGCTCTTTTTTGTTGCATTTTTTGGTTTCGAGTTCAGTGAAAAAGTTGCATACTGTAATTAAATGACTTGGAGTATGTGCTCAGCTGGCACATGTCTGCAACCACGATACAGTTTATGCCACGTCTGGTTGGGAGCTTAGGCAGGTCACTGGGTTCAGGAATTGTAATGCAGTTTATCATTAACATGTTTATCTTTTCTTAGAGGCAAGCAAGTACAGAAAGTACAGGAAACTTGAAATTTTTTTTGGAAAATCCAGATGGAGTGACAGCCCAGTCGAGCATGGTGTGTAGTTTGCCAGGGAGGTCTGAGGAGTGGATCAGATGGTGTGACACAGCCTCAGACTAGAGACACTTGGGGAATCTCTCAGTTGATTATGATGCGATCCTCTGGGGAGTCTGTTGAGAAGTTCTCTACTCCTCTGGGAAGTCAGGGGTCAAGTTCAGCGACACTGCTGGAGCTGCTGCCGCTTCAGTGTCTTGCTTGAGGACACTTGAGAGCTGAGCCACATTATTTTAGACTCGCATTACTAAAGTCACTGGTTGTGACTTGAGTGTTTTTGTGTGTGTATTTCCATGCACTCCCTACACTGTTTAGCGGACCTCTCTCAAGGAGGGCAGCACTGCAGGTCAGCACTGTTTGATTACTAGTCTGTCCGTACTTTCTTGCATATTGTTTCCCAGCATCACATCATCAGGCACCCATTGTTGCAGTCTTTTGCAGGTTTGGTAGCAAAGACTTGCAAATCTACCAGCATAGACCACGTAACACTATTTCTCTTGCATCTTTGCATGAGGTCATATTTCTTTTTCCACAATGGGAACTAAAGGATAAAATCTAGACTACTGTAATAATGTATGGACAGATATCTTGTCTGTACCTTGTCAGTGTTATTGTTTCACCAAGGTGGGTGAAGCTACTGGATAGTCACATTTAGGTGAGTGTATTTGATCCTCATTCCAGATAGAAACGGAAAAATAAAAACAGAACCACAAACTGATCTGGAAGCAGCCATTTCAAATACACTACTTCACCGACATGGCTAGCTGTTAAGGAAATGTGCAATTTGGGGGGCATTCACCTTTGCCTGATTCTTTTCTAAGGACAGAAAGGAAGAAGTTTAGTGCTGATCATATGGTGTCATTATGTATTTTAAATCCACTGTTTTCTTATAGTGGGGGCACCTTTAATGGAAGGTTTGTGTCCTGACAAGAGTGGCTGGTAGAGACTAATTTATAATTGATCACTTGAAAGCTTACCTGTGTTAACCATTAACAGCTCTTTTTTGACATTGACTGTACTCTTTGAAAAGTTTCTTTCTCTCATGTGCTTTAGAAATGTGTAAACCGGATCGTTTTGCTTACAGCTGAAATAACTGTTCTACTGTAAAAGCCTAAGAAGTCAGTGTCACCATTTGTAAATCCCACACTGTTGTAATTTAACACGATGTGGGAATCTGTGTGAAATTTCCTGATTTGATTAGATGCATGTTTTCATTTAAAAGTCATTCTATCAGCACGTCTTGCTCTTCTCTGGACTTCAAATGAGCGCAATTTTAAAGACTGCATTTGGCAAAGTAGCATGCCTATTGTAGTCCTCATAATTTAGAGTGCACACAGAGAATGAAACAAAACTCAGCTGAGCTTCAGTTTTGAAATGGGTTGTAGCCACCAACTACAAACTCAGACTGGGGCCCCAAGCAGGGGCCTCCATTTTATAGTTAATGTAATAAAGTATTATTTGTTGTACTTCCAGTTTTTGCATGAACCACTTTGTTCAAATGGGACTTTGTTTAAGAACACATTACAAGGAACAAGTCCAGATGCTATATAATGTTTGCCTTTCTGCTGCAGCTGTGCTAAAAGCCATAGTTTAGTGTTTTACTGTTAATTTTAAATCAGTTTTTATAAAGAAACATATTGTAATGTAGAAAGATAACATCTAAAAGTATTGTGTATTTAATTGTTAAAGCGCAACAAGACATTGCAAACTTAAGACAGACAATGCAGATCAGTCATCATGAGATGAAATTACATGTAGTAAATCACTGAGATGATCCTTTTGCCATCATTTACCAGTCTGGTATCAGTCCTGTGTATCAGCCTAACTTCATACAGCATGAGTCATCCTCTGCAGCAGAGAGAGAAAGTATGAAGCTTGGCTGCCTGAGATGTAAATTTTTCTTGGCATTGTTCCCAAGACGTGCACACACACATACACACTTGCCCTCAACCTCCCTGTCTTATATCTATAAGCGCTGATATGTCTGCTGACTTTGATTTTCTGCTGTGGCCTGTTTCTCTTCTCTGCGCCAGAAAGAACGGCATCAAGACAGATGTGTTATCTCTCTTTTCTCTGTTTATGTTCCTTTCCTGCGCTCCCTTTTTCTGTCTCTGCTCAGCTTAGTGGCTGCTATTATGGCAGTTTTTTTAGAAGCAACTTAAATGCACTGCACGTTTAAAAGTATGTGGCATATCAAACTACAGTAATAGATAAGAATTAACCTTTTATATGCTAAAGCCGCATTGAGGTGAGGATGTGTTTCATCTGAAATTTTCCATGCAATAGTACATAATGAACTGGGTCTATAACATTTTTGCATATTATTACATTTCTGCAGTGGGAAAAAAACATATCCACTGTAATAAAAGCCTTATTTAATCTGGAGGAATGCACTTCATATCTGGATAGCAGCTGCTGAGCAGTGATGTCTTAGCGTGTATGTGTGTGTGTGTGTGTGTATGTTGTAAATCTGCAGGCAGGAAGCACACAGATGTGACTGTGCTGCCATTTTTG
Source organism: Dascyllus trimaculatus (assembly GCA_024666655.1). Taxonomy (NCBI): domain Eukaryota; kingdom Metazoa; phylum Chordata; class Actinopteri; family Pomacentridae; genus Dascyllus; species Dascyllus trimaculatus. The sequence continues at coordinate 4,433,798 of CM045445.1, read as the reverse complement.
CTCTGATTGTTTCAGTTGGGATGTTTTTCGGAGATGTGGAGCTCAGTAAGGAGAGGAAGGGCACGAATGAGCTAAAACATGTATTAGTCAATTAGAAATAGAAAATGTTGATTTTCATTAAGCACAATACAACACTGGTATTTTTGCAAAAGCCATTAAATGTATTTGCATTCTTTCATTACAGTGTATAATAGTTTCTTTCTTAAGTACGTGGAAGTACTGGATGGGATGGTGAAAATAATAGCCTGTGTATGCCTGCACTGCACACAATGTAGAAGGCAATTCTCAGTCATGAGTTTAGTGTTACAGTGCTGGACGACATTGATGACTGTGTTCTTTATGAAAATGGCATTGCATAAAGAATGCATTTGGCTGCTTTTTGCCACCACTGATCAGTATGTTTTATTTCAAACAAAACTCTGGGGCATGTCTGATTAAAAAACGCTCTTTATCTCGAAAGACCAATGGTGTCGTAAAATCCTCAAGGACTGGAATCTTTTTTTCAGCTTTCAAGGTGCTGAAGAGATTTGCTGTAAACAAGCAGCTGTTAAGTTTATGTTAAATGTTTCTTACCAAAATAAGTCATGTGTATTTTTGAGGTCTATGCTATGTGAATTATATTTAAATCATACATTGTTTACATTCATGTTTGCTTGCCAGCAGTGTTTGTCTTCCTTGTTGGTGCTATGTTTCAGCAGTTGTCAGTCAGCACAATAGCATGAAACCAGTGGCAGATTGTGAATGATGCCGAAACATGCACAACACAACTTTCGCCTTCGCTCGAGTCAGCTGGGATAGGCTCCAGGCCCCCCCCCAATCAATGGACGGATTGATGTTCTGTAACACTACTTGTGATCATAAACTCCAGAAGATCCCCTTAAGTTTTACTTATGTAAATAATTATTTTGTTTTAGTCACTTAAAAAACGAGAATGATAGGATAAAATGTAGTTGTTGTTGTAAAGAATAGTTTTGTTGGCAGCACATTACTGTCGCATATGTGGTATATGGTGCTCCTTACAGCTTTAGTGGTAACCAGGGACACTGATAACTGGTTCATTGACTGTAATAAAAGATTGCTGTAGTCAGCGTGATGTCACTCCAGTTTGGCATTAGAATGAATTTGTCACTACGCATGCTAACGAGGTAGCAATTTGTCAATCATAAGAAGGCCACAACCTAAAAGATACCTGCTTTATTGCCTATGTTATTCTAAATGTGACTATAATTTACAAAATAAACATACAGCTGTATTTAGGCAAACTTGAAACTAGCAATTGAGACCATAAAGTCATTACGAAAATGTTTACTGAGGTAATAAATTGAGTGAGAAGTAGGGTCATTTGCTCATAAGCAATTCCATTTCCTTTTGCAACAAGTGGAGTCGCCCTCTGCTGGCTGCTAAAATCCTTTTCTGCAAAGTAATTACTTCCTGCAGCTGTCAAATAGCCAATTGTTTAATGTACCCTGTTACTCTTCCAGGATGTTCCAGCAGTGTGAGGAGCCTCGCTTCACCATCGAGCAGATTGACCTCCTTCAAAGGCTACGGAGGACGGGTATCACCCAAGCGGAGGTCCTCCATGCACTGGACACCCTGGACCACCTGGACCGGCAACATGGACACAAGTTGGCCAATAAACCTGCCTACATGCCTCCCTCATCTTCCAACGCCGTTGCTGCCTCTTCCTCAATGACTTCCACCGCCACTCAGACAAGTTTTCCCGACAACCGTCTCTCATTGTCACCTAACAACACCTTCGACACCACCTCCCCACCTCTGCCAGTTCCAGTAGCCTCACCTGTTGCCATAGCAGCGGTAGCACAAAATGGTCTAGTCGCCGTCACCAATGGGAAACTTTCACCACCCCGCTTTCCTCTTGCTGTGGTTAGCGGCAGTGTGACCACACAGGGTTATGGGTTTGAAGCCAGTGAAGAGGACATAGACGTCGATGATAAGGTGGAGGACTTGATGAGGTAAGACCCACTTAGACTTGATATAACTTGGACTAGGCTAGACCAGAGCTGACAAGACCAGGCAGAACCAGGCCAGACCAGCCCTGAGCAGATTATGTATTCTGGGAGGTCATTTTAATGGTTGCTTTAGTGCAATGTGATCTAACAACAGTGTTTCAGTATGTTTTAGCAAACAGCAAGTTAACAGTTAACCATACGTGTGCATAACAAGCCAGTTGTAAACAAATGGCAGAGAGCAAGAAACAGACCTCAAGCATTCATTTCAAATTTGATACAACATGCATTTACAAAATTTAGATAATCTGTTGGGAAACCCAGCTCTGCCATCTTGACAGTAGTTAAGAGCGTCAAAACTGGCTGCATACTTGTGGTTTTTGAACCCAGGGACAATATATACAGTAGACTGCTGCTGCTGAGGTCCTGAGCTTGCTTGTAGCTCGCTCTGAATTGCAGTCTGATTCGAGGATTACTGCATAACATACACTCACACATTCACTCACACATATACACACACATACTATACACTTACACACACACACACACACACATACACACATACTACACACACACAAATGCACATATGCACTCTAGTGCCTCTCATCTGACGGCTTCAGCCAGACAGCAGCAATCAGACCAGTATTGATTCAAAGATGTGTGAAGATGAAATCAAACCAGAAGGAGAGCAGAGAATATTACAGCAGGATCAGTCTTCTGGTTCCTTCACAGATGCAGCTGCAGCAGCCATAAATATATACGTGAACTGCAGAGAGAGTTACATCTGTTGTAAGCGTAACTCCTGTGTTCTTATATGCGTTATTTATTGTTAGACTTCCAGTTTTGGAGATATGCATTGCACTTTGTGGTAAATGGTAGATTCTGCTCTCTTTTTGTAGGAGGGACAGTGCTGTGATCAAAGAGGAGATTAAGTCCTTCTTGGCGAACAGGCGGATCTCCCAGGCTGTGGTCGCTCAGGTAACGGGTGAGTGTCAACTTCATCTGTTCCTTAGCTGGGCCCACTAAGACACAGACAGAAAGAGTTGGCATTCTCACCAAGCATCCAACCTACTGACATACAGGTCTGACTCTGGTTCTTTTCCTCCAGGGATCAGTCAGAGTCGGATCTCCCACTGGCTCCTACAGCAGGGATCGGACCTCAGTGAGCAGAAGAAACGAGCCTTCTTCCGCTGGTACCAACTGGAGAAGACAAACCCTGGTAACTGGCCCACACCTCCTACAATATGTCTCACTTGTCTGCCTGTGGAAGAAATACTGTAAAATAAAAGCCATGTTGTTTAGGACTGATTTGCTCTGTGCACTGACAACCTGATGACGTTGTTCATAGTCCAACATATTTTTTTGGAGAAACACCAAATTAATAATGCTGTATGACATTTGTGACTCTAGGTGCCACTTTAGCCATGCGAGCTGCCCCACTGGCACTGGAAGACATGATGGACTGGCACCAAGCCCCGCCCCCCTTTGGTTCAGCCCCCGGAGGCTTCCGTCTGCGTAGAGGGAGCAGATTCACTTGGAGGAAGGAGTGTCTGGCTGTCATGGAGAGGTGAGGAGGAGTGTTTAGCTATTTGAGGATTGAGACAACAGCTAACAGCAAGAAACTGAAAATAACAAAGTGTAATGTGTATCCACAGCTATTTTAGTGACAACCAGTATCCTGATGAAGCCAAGAGAGAGGAGATAGCCACCGCCTGCAACGCCGTCATTCAGAAACCAGGTATGATACGCTGAATTGTATCTTAGTTAGTCATTATTGAGTAGAAATAAATGATGATATTGCATGACGAGTTGCAACCAAAATGCAATGTGAGTAGACCTATGAAAAGCAAAAGCCATAACTGATTTAAATCTGATGGTTATCCCCTTCTAAGTAGTGTTCCTTTGCAGTTAGACACAGCTCCCTGCACCTCTGCTATTCAAGAAACTACTACAAGACAACTAACAACTAGAAGACTCACATCTTGACAAACACACTACTTGTAAATATGTTGGATAACTGAGTGGCAGCAATGCAACTTTTAACTGTTGTAAACAAAAGCAAGCATCATTTATCAAAGGATGAATTTTGCATTGCCTCAAAGATATGCACTGCTTGAATGAGCTTCAAAAACAACCACAGGGAAATAGTGAAGGAGATGAGGGCAAAGGAGCAGCGGTCCTGATGTCTGATCTGTGTGTGTGTTTGGTTTACAGGAAAGAAGTTGTCTGATTTAGAGAGGGTAACATCGCTGAAAGTCTACAACTGGTTTGCCAACCGCCGCAAAGACATCAAGAGGCGTGCCAACATTGGTAATGTCTACCTCTATATTTGTGTGTGTGTGAACTGCATTAGATGCTACTATAGTTAGACACACAGTAGATCTTGGTGTGAGAATGTGACGACCTTATGTCTACTTGTTCCGCTGGTTTCACAATCTGTCAGTGGCACATGTAAAAGCTTTGGCTCTTCGGCTCACGTCCTGGTTGACTAGCTCACTGTTCTTTTCTCTATCACCTAATCCGTACATGCTATGCTGCTGGTCACCAACATTACTGTAGAATTTCACACACACCTGAGGGGTTTACTATGAAGCAAGATGAACTGGTCAGCAGGTATGTTGAGCTTAAATGCCACCAGTTCTTTTCTTAGTGATTCTCTATAAGTAATACAGATTCTCAGCTGATGGAATGTGTTATACCTGAAACCATGTTGAGCTGTAAGGTAGTAATGCCACTGAACAAAGCTGGGCGGTTACAGTAGCCCAAACTGTGTGCACTGCTTTCCCATGGCTGCTGGTATTGCAGCTAATAAAAAACAGGTTAGAAAATAATTTATAACATAGAATATCCTATCAGTAGCATTAAAGTCACTTTGATTTGGCCAAAGTGATGTCATCTTATCCATCAATAACAGACGGTGTCAGACCTAAATGCACTTGTTGAGTATCATGTCCACAGTTTCTAATGTGCAGCTGTCGTGTTAGAAATAGACCGCTGCATTGAGAGTAAGTGAGTGGTAAAATAAGCATATTGACTTTTAGGTTTTGTCAAGCCGGCTAACACACAAAAAGCGCAGCTATGCTGAACTTGCTTCATAGTACACCTCTGTGGGGCGACAGTGAGGAACTGGAACTGAGGACTCCTTCTTCCTTTTGCAGCTGATCTATTTTGACCTGTAACAGTGGAAGGATGTTGCTCTTCTAGAAGAGCAGCTTCTGAACTGCTTTGCGTCACTGTTGGTTGCATCTGAGTGTGCTGCTCTCTGGAGTTGATATGCTATGATGAAGTTTGTGTTTTTGAAGAAGCAGCCATCTTGGAGAGCCACGGCATTGAGGTTCAAAGTCCAGGCGGTCAGTCCAACAGTGATGAGGTGGATGGCAATGACTTCCCTGACCAGGTGATCTTGATGTAGACAACTAATATACTTGAACTCCTCCTTTATCTGTTATTCACATCTGCATGTCTTTTTAAACTGAACATACATACTGAACCAGCAGATGGGTCAGTACAGTGTATAAAACCGGACAAAATTAGTTTTGTTTTCTATTTAACCTATTTAAATGAGTTAATCCATGAGTTTACAGAGACTTAATCAGCAATATAATGTGAAAACTTGTACTCGTCTAATGTTACATGTAGATACAGAAGTAGTTGGAAGGAAGTCAGATGTCAGGATCACAGCATCATGACAATAATGTGACAGTAGATTAACTTTGTTGTTGTATAACCTGCTCTGTCACAGGGATGTGAGGTTTCCTTATTTGACAAGAGAGCTTCAGCCAGGCAGTTTGGTTTCAGTCGGGCTGACCTGTCTTCTCCAACCCAGGTACCACTCGACTACCTCCACACCACACCACACCACCACAAGAATCCAGGAGGAGCTTTAAATCCACTAACCCTTCCGCCCTTTTCCTCTCTTTGCTCAGGTTCCCACGCTGCTTCCAAGCTGGTTTTCTGCACTGGGTAGAGGAGGCGTGGCTGCACATAGGGGCACTTCTCTGATTGGTCGCTCCCTAATGTCAGGGGCGGGTCCTCAGGCGGAAGGTGCTAGACTAACAGGTGTGTCCTGGTCCCCTCCTTCCCCCTCCCTCCAGGATGAACCCACCATTCACAGCGCGCTGTCCGAGCCCCAGGACGGTCTGGAGAAGGCGGCAGGGAGTCACAGCAGCCCAACCCTGACCATTCAGGAGGACGGAGCAGGGTGCAGCATGGGGAATGACATCAAGACGGAAACGCTGGAGGATGACTGAAAGAGGCGGCGGATATCGGAGCCGTCGGAGCGATGAACAGGTGTCATTATATGCAAGCAGATTTTATAGGAATGTAATAAGTGAAAAAAAATGACCAAAAGTCGTGTAAACTCCAACCCTGAGATACCTCCCAACCCTACCTCCAACCACCAACCTGCTCTGCTACGCTCTTATAGGCATTATTAGTGTATAATAATAATATTGATAATAATAATGAGAAACTTTTATTTGTTAAAGTGTTCCCCATCTATGGAAGACTTAAAATGTACATAAAAACAAATTCAACCAAGGAAGTGAAATCATGTATGACATTCAGCTATAATGCACATGTAAGGAAACACAAGCTGCCTGTGCTGCTTTCCTTTGTTGACTTGTTTAATATGAGCCATTTTGAGTCTTCCATAAAAGGCTGACGAACAGAACACGATGCATTGTGCAGATTTCTGTGGAAACTGCATTTTTCACAGCGGGACAACACTGTATTTGACATGGGGTTCAAATAGTATCAGGGTCTTGCACTGTGATCACAACACAACTGAACAGCCTCAAAAGATATGTACATGAATTTGAAAGTTAAGTTCATTTTAACGGCTTGTTTTAAAAGGATATTTCATCACAGGTCTTTATATTTCAAATTTTCACTGTTGATTCTGTCTAGACAGTAGAATAAGCTTGAGGTCACAGCATGTTTCTGTGAGCCCAAGATGGTTTTTAAAAATGTGCAAAAGAGAAAGAAACCGAATGACCCTCCCCTGCCTGATAACATAAGCTAAACATATGGGAGCTCTGAGAGGCTAATGCAGATAATTAGAAATGTTTTAACACTTTAATAGCTGATTATATAACGTAATCATTACTGAATGGTCAATGGTAATGTTTAAATGTCACTGAATGCTGACGTAATTTAAGAAAGTTTTTTATTTTATTTTTTGAGTCACAAATTTAGACTTTAGAGTTTCAGCCACTTGGACTTTAACATTATTTTTTTTATCTGTGACAGTAGTTTTAAAATGCGCTACTTTAAATTACCCACAGGAAATTTCTAATTGGAGTTTAAGCTTTATACATCGTTGATTTTCTGAATACTATATTCCAAAATGCTGAATTCTGTGCTGTTTAAACATCACCAAGTAGTGTTCAGTCAAGATAAAATATCACTACTAGGTCTCCAGTTTCTAATAGGATTCAAATCCTTACAGCCTCTCTTTGCTTCCATACCAATAATAAGCAATTAAAAATACTTACAACAGAAATGTCGAAGGTAGCCGAAACTGTTGACAGAGTTGTATAAAAGCTAGAAACCAGGACATCCAGGTGATCGGGTTCTGTTTCTTCATTTGTGCCCAGTTACCTGCTCGGTGACCTGGTGGAATGATTGATCACTGTGATCACATATTATCAGTGAAGATCAGTCAGTTGGGAGGGATTAAACAGTTTAATGAAGCTGTTTAGATACTACAGATGAAATTGTAAGATGAATACATACATATACTACAAGTGTATGTGTGCATACACACACACACACACACACACTTATATACAGTATATGTACCCTAATCCATTTCTATATACAGTATATAGACATATTAGCTTCAAATGAGAGAAACTATCAGTATGAGTCTTTCTTGTTGGTGAAAGGTGAGTGAAACATTAGCCAAAGTATTAAGTTTTGAAATTTGTGTATTTTCTGAGTGTATGATAGTCATGGATGGAACTATGTATTAGAGATATGCTAATCAAAGACACATCAGATGTGTCAAGTTATTGCAAGCAAAATGCATAATTTTCCTTTTAGGGTAAATCTGTGTTTGTGCTCTATATGCCATGTGTTCTAAACACATACCGCCATGTTTAAGTTGTATTTTAAATGACACTTTATTGGATCAATACCATGGTGCTCAAAGCCCCTGCTGTCAAAACGTTCAATTGATCACTATGAGTGACTGATCACAGTGGCAGTAGGAAGAGAAAAGATGATCTTCTCCTCCAAAAAGTAGTTCACGTTGAGTGTATTCTCTTAAAACAACTACTGCAAGAAGCTTCTTTAGTTAAAAAATGCATATTTGCTTAGAGTCAAATCATGGATATGTATGTCAGTTACAGCCATTGTAGAAGTCTACCTTCTCCACGAGGAATTATTAAAAATCAGGATTCACTTTCTTAATTTATTGCCCAGGGGGTAGCTAATTAAAGTTAACACAGTTTAGTTTGAAAGAGTATAAACCACCAAGTGCTTCTTCTCTAGTTCATCACTAAACATGGCTGACTTGTTATATTCCACAGTCGTATGCTCTGCTCATCTCCTCTGAAAAGCTTTGCTGTTAAAGGAATAGCTACTTTATCAAGTTGTTGTTGCTAACATTTTAGCAAATAGTTGTCTAGTTACACATCCAACAGATGTGAACACAACTTCAGCATTCACTCACAGTCTTGTTCCTGGACATGTGATGACATCAGGTTCAGTTATCTGTCCCCCTGTAGCTGTTTTGATTTCCACTACATATGTACCTCATTTTCAGTACTGCTGAGAAGACAAACAACAAAACATACATTAACAAAATGAACTTCAGATTTGTTAATGTCAACAATAATGTCAAAGAATGTCAAAAAGACCCCAAGGAGTTTATTCTCCAATATAACTTAAGTCAAATAAAAACAGTATATCCAGAATTAACTCATGCTAACCATTAAAGCTAACAGGGCAGTTTGAGCTTTAGAAAAGCCCTGGTCCTGTTTTTAACAACAATATCACAAACAGTCATTGTCTTGAATAAGGCGTGTTGGGATCGTCACTAGAAAGAAGTGAGCAGGGCTCAGTGTGAGCTCCACATGATAGCTGGTTCAGCTCTACAAGGCTAACCCTGCTACCAGAGAGCTAGCTGGCTGCTAAGTCTCTCTGTCGGCTGTTTGACTGTGTTACTGCAGCTTTTTGACTGAAATCAATCATCTGCTATGGCTGGAAACAAGACTAATACAAATGTGAGCTTGTGGGCCAGGAAATCAAAAGAATGAGCAAAAATAGACTAAAAAAGATGAGGGGACTGCAGAGTCACATGGTTCTCCTGTGTGGGTTCACCACTACAATTACCTCTTTAACCGTACACATAGACATTTGTTTTATTAGTACAACAAGTGCAGCTTTAAGCTCAAAGAAGTTCTGATTGAAAATTACATTTTTAACAGTACAAAAAGTTGGTGTCAGAACATGTGGTGGGTGATGCACTGTCCACTATCTGATACTGAAAGTGAACCTCTGGTGTTTGCATTAGTGTGGTCGCCTGCTTACATGTTAGTGTTCAGTGTGACCTTTGTGTGACTCCGTAACAGGAGAATCTGACTAGTTAAAAAGTAAATTGCAGTGCAGTGAAATTCTGTTCAGCTTTGTATGTCAGAGTACTGTATGGTTTTATGTTTAAGTGCCTTATTTTTTGCAGTATTTCACACGGGTTTAGTGCACGATGAATGACTTCTACAATGGCTGTACATGTGCCACTGTACCACTACTAATGCTAGAAAGCTAATCACATGACGTTCTGTTACAGCCCACACTGAAGCGGCTTCACCCAAACCGTTTCTTCATTGTTCTTTACCAGGTGCTTTACAGGCTAAGCTACTAGTTCAGAGTGAAAACCGTCAACACAATTACCTCACTCCCTCACCCTCAGCTATAAGCTACACCCCGCAGGTTCCTTCACAGCTGCTTCAATGTGAACCCGAGTTTGAACTGTTAGAGAAAAGCTGACTGATTCAGAGGAGACTGATGGCGAACTGTGATGACGCTGTGAACACGGCTCACAGAAACGTCAGTGTCTTTTTTAAAGGGAAATTCCTCATCAAGCTACAGCTAATAAATATTAAGTTTGATTGCAAAGGGAATTTCCACTCCAAAAGAAAAAAAAAGGATTTATTCATTAATGCTCTTCACCAGGGTCCAATAGCTTCTGCCCCGTCACTCAGTCTGGTAGAGTATTAACAAAGGTCTGCAGAGCTTCAGACTAAACGTCAGAGAAAATAGTCTCTTTAAATGTATGGCAGCAGAGCTGTCCTGGGTGTCTTTGCTTTAAGCATTTGAGAATCACTAGTCTGTTATGTGGCTTTCTGTCATTTGTTTGACTTATTTACACCAACATTTCAAAATGTCCTATCCCATAAAGGGTTACATGTTTTTTTTCTTTTCTTTTTAATCTGCTAAGCAGAAGCCTTTCTGAAAGGGACCTATTATACTTTTCCATATTTTCTGTCACCTATGTATGATGTTGAATTGTCGGATGTACATGTTTAAATGTGGCCAAAGTTTCAAATAATGCGACAAACATGTGTAACATGTACCAAGCTTACAGGACAGCCATGAAATGAAAAATGAGACTGCAGTCTTCTTAGTAAATGTACGTACACCTTCTCTCAAGTATACACTAGGTTAAGTAGTGTTCTAGGCATTTAGTGCACTCCAGCATGCAAACAACCAGCGGTGCAGGGAGATACTATACAGTCATTTGGCAACAGCAGAATAACGTTTTAAGAGCTATGTTGCCTTCAGTATTTTCTGACAGCAGATGTTTTTCACTGCAGTTAACCACACGTCCACCTGCTAACAGGGCACATAGAGAAGTCTTTATACATAGCTTCTGATTGAAAGACTAAGTTGTTATGTCACACCATTAGCAGGAAATCAGAGTCATATCTACCAGTTGTCTTGCTGTAATGGATGTTTGTGCTGTCTACTCATACTTCAGATTGGACACGGGCTTTACAGTTAGTTTCGTAACCTACACTTCAGCAAGAGAATGAGGTGGTGCCATGGACTGTGTATGAAAGGTGGAGCTAAAGAGAAGCCAATGTGAAAGAGATTGAAATCTGCATTTTCCTAATGAGTTTATGGCCCCAGTTGCTAGTTTCAAGTCTTCTTCAACACAGCATGATGTTCACGTTGTAAATTATGGTCCCATTTAGAGTAAAACAGATAACAAAGGAAGGTTTGTATTCGGGCAGAGATTGAGATTAGGTTGAGATCGACAAGTCATTAGTGCACGGGAACGCATAGTGTGTCGATTTCAAAAGAGCAAGATGGCGACAGTCAAATTCCAAACTTCACGCTTCAAAACGGTAGCTCACAAAGCTGCTACGTCCATCTTTTATATGCAGTGTATGGGTGGTGCTCACAAGCAAAGGCTTCCACAAAACCTTCCAATCACAACAGATGGTTTGTTTAGGGAGGGGGGCCTCAAAGAGACGGGATCTAAGACGGCTTGTTTCATACAGTGGATGAACTGAGGGGCTGCTAAAGGGGCCAGTAAAAGATAAATAAGGATCTTTTTGAACTGTGAATCGTACGAAGCTACTCTACTAGAGTTCCTGACTAAAAACACAGCTGGAAATGAGCATAATAGGTCCTCCCTGAGACAATTAGCTATTTTAAAGTGTTTCAGGATATTAGGTCATTTCACTTGTTGTCTTCACGGCCTTTTCACAAATAAGTGTTTTGGAAGTCTGGAGCAGCTATTTGGTGTTAGTTTGTGTCATTTTCAGGATTCTGAAAACCATAAATACAATTAGAAGCTAAAAAGCATCTGGACCTTAACTTTAAATTGGCTCTTTTTGTGCCAGAAAGTGTTTTAGTTGCCTAATAACTCAAAGTTGTCATGAAATGGAAACATGGTAACAGGAAAGCCTTCGCTCTTTTAGTTGTCAGGACCTCATCAACCTGTTCCTGTGGTGTCTTTTCATCACTTAGAATGCAGTTTAACCATCTGCCTTCAGTCCTCTGTTGCCTTGTTGTGCTGCTTTGTTTCTGAAGGGACAGGCTTCCTTCTCTGGAGTACTTCCCTGTTCATACACCCGCAGCACTGACTGCACCTTGATCTCTGATCGTTGCCCTGCCAAACCCCACCACCTCTTCTTCTGGCAGTAGCGCTGTCCCTCAGCAGACCGTACAGCAGAGTGCTGTTTGGATGTGAGATGGATCTGAGCTGCTAGGGTGGCAAAAATCAGGGTGCATGTTGATGAGGTGGTTAACGGAGCGGTGGAGGTTTGATGTGATGTTAGACCTGCTGTCTGAACAAAGAGAAAGCACAAGGGATCTGGTGTCACTGTGGTTTCAGACAGTTCATGTCTCACAACTGGATACTGTCCTCCTCCTACATTAGTCAGTGTTGTTAGATGCAGTCTGACATTTGAAAAGTAGAAATGCTGTTTTTTTATTTATGTGGAGAAAAAAATGCACCATTCATGCAGTCAGTAAAATATAGACGTCCAGCCAGGGCCTGGACACACAACTTTAATAATGGACATCATCTCTGAACATTTTAGCGGCGTTAAAAACGGTGGTTGCCAATAAACTCTTTAATAAATCTCTGTAAAATAAAAGGTATCAAACCTCAGCAGGATGTTGTATCACTTTGATTTTTTTTATCCTCTTGTTCTTTTCTATTTCAAGATTTAGTGCCTTTTTTGGACGGTAGACTGTTCTGTAATCACTATGTAGAAAATCTACATATGCCTTTTGTTACTTTTTCATCTGTTGGATAAACCTTATTTGTTATTTTTAAGGTGTGTTTTTATTGATATTCTATTTACAAGGGAATAAAAATTGATCATGCAGTGTGTCGCTGTGTTTTCTTTACACCTCGGCCAACATCTAATTCGCACGGAACATTTAAAGAAATGTGCACTGATCATTTTATAACGTGAGCCAGCTCCTTTAGTCGATCGAAGTGCGGCTGAAAGCTCTTAAGAGCAGGTTTGACTTTAGACAGCAAACTGTTCGTGTAGCTGTTCTGTACTGGCGGCTTTAAAGAGCCCCATTGTAAGCTTGTTGGAGTATTTCCAGATGACCAATCAGAGCAGACTGGGCTTTTCAGGAAGGGGACCTTTAAGAGACAGGATCTAAACGAAGCAGACTGAGGAGGATAGGAGGTGCTGCAGCATCAGAATATGAGAACAATGTTTGTTGAAGATTAAAGCAGGTGAACATATTGTGTTTACATATATAGTGGATCATAAAAATAATGGTATGAACTTGTAAATGTGCATAAAATGGGCTCTTTAAAGTCTGAAATTTTTTTTCTTGAACATTAAATATACATGACTAAAAAAAGCAATCTGAGTTTAACTTTTGAAACATTGAAAATGGTCCACTCAGCTAATCTGCACGATGACGGCCACAAGGTTGTGGTTTGATCTAATCTGACTGACAGCGGTGGAGTAAAACTGCAACACTGTCACTCAGCCTCGCCGCCAATTTCCCTTAGTGGTCACTTGCAGTTTTCATCACACACCATCATTACAAAAGTTGAGATTTGTTAACGTGATGATGTCATTATGATGCAGCCTATGGGCCAGGAGGAAACCAGTGGGCAGGACCAGCGGTGGAAACACCAATGAGCGTGTGCAGTGGGCTGCACAGTGCTGAAGTGAAGCTGGAAGCTCAAGAGCTTTTTTAACTCATGAGTTAGGTTAGTGATTTCATTCAAGGAGGTGGGCACCATCTGTAAGTGTGGCACCCAGACCTCCTTAATACAACCATGAGACAACCTCATAGACTCTAAAATCACATGGCTGCAGTCTCCATACCTCCAACGATAAGCCAGTGCCAGTGCTTTGTATAGAGCTCTATGAGAAAATAATCGTACCTCTCATCTCATTTACTGCCTCAGTAAATATTTTTCTAATCAGTTTACGGTCTCAGTTGCGAGTTTCAAGTCTCCTTCAGTGCAGCATGGGGTTAATTTTGCACATGCTGGTTCCATTTGGAGTAAAATAAGACAATAAAGTCAGGCAAGGCAAGTTCATTAAGGGTATTTAAGGTGGGGCTACCCTGTCATTAACAAATCAACCCCTTACCCCTGATTTCAATCCTTAATTGGTGCAAATCTGTGACATCACCTTGATCTAGCTGAGCCCCGGAGACTTCAGATCACTCAGAGGCAGAAGCAAAAAAGAAGCAGCAAATCTGTGATGAGAAGGAAGTAAAATTCTTCTTGTTTTAAGAAGCACATTGAGTTCTAGTAAGAAGTCATCAGGGCCTTTAAATGACTCCAAAACGAGACAAACAGTCCTTTAAAACTACAGCCTTAAAGGAAAATTCCAGTTTACTTCAATAGAATTTATTTCTCATTGTTCTGGCCACGTGGGTCATAGCACCTTTACAAAAACTGCAGGCTCCCTGTGGTTTTATAAAACAGGTAGGTCATTTTTGCTTCATTCATTATTCATCTTTTGCTTAAAGCTGCAGGGACCTTTCTCCACTAAAGTGTTGTTTTGTGGATGGAGGAGGAGGAGAGTGCAAAGTTAAAATGAGCCATAGAGCCACAACATTAATGCAAAATTTAAATTAAAATTAAATTAGTGCAACTAATCCTACTGTAGTGCTTCATATTAAGATAAAACAATGCAGTGATTTAGTTCACTCTCGACTTTGAGCACTGTCACTTGGCAGAACAATCCCAACTTAAGGCCTGCTCATTACCGCTCCCTCAGAACTTTCAACCATAACACACACTTGTCTTCAGAGGAAGGAGTTTGTTGAATGCCAGGTGGTAACAGAACAAGGTTCTGAGCTGGCATAAAGAGATCTACTTGGCAACTGAGTAAGATGTGGTGGGAAGGTTGAAAGCTGCAGTGAAAATATGGAGAAACCCATAAGACAAACAACAGTACATGCATTTAGTATAGGTTACACTTTGATCGTTGTGGCACAAATAAAGAACAAATACTCTGTTAATTTTCCTCTTTTTTATTTTTCCTTACCAGATTACTGTTCAGATGATAAAAAATGAAAATTATAAATGTATTATAATACACATTTATTCTTTGGATTGCAGCATAGAATTACATAAAACAATTAAATTATTCAAAACCCAAACTTGTGCTCAGATTTCTCTCTTTATAAGTCTTTATATGCGCATATATACACATACATACAGAGAACAACCACTCTGATGGTGCACTCACACATACAGATGACACATCAAGACAAACCCGCTCCACAGAATCAGCAGTAGCAGTGACTGATAATGATTAGTTAGAATGACGGGTAGTAATACTGTTGACCAGGCAGGGGCCATTTTAATCATTTCTTCAGCTGAAAGTGTGAAAAGTTACACGGCTGGAGGGGATTTTTATTTTTGCAGAAGTAACAGCAGGAGTGAACTCCCTGGTTAGCAAGCACCAAACCCTCTCCTTAAGCTCCTGTTAGCCTCCCATCATTACACGGCTCAGCTAAATATGGCTGCTGGTACCTTGGAGGAATATTAATATCAACAGGCTTTAAACCGCACCAGGAGGAGGAGTTGTATCTGAGTGTTCCTGGAAAGCAGACATGGCTGAAATGTTCAGACAACTGGGAAAAAAAATGCACCTGCAACAAGGCTGCACCGCATCATTTGCTATATTGCTTGTTTGTGTTGTCTAAACTAGTATTCGAAAACACAGAGAAAAGGGAACTGGTTGCAGCCAGGTCAGTAGTGAAGCACGTGTAAGTGTCAGCTGGAAAGATAAGAACACTCTGGATGACCAAGAGCAGAGACAGAGGTAGTTACAGGGTAAGAATTCACTACCATGGCAAGAAAATACATTCCAGTCCAACACAAATCCAAAGATCCCAGGTATGTGGTCTGCATGCTGCTGCAGGAAGGTGGTGTTTCAATGACTTTCTAGTTGTCTTGTATCTAACAAGAACCCTGTGAGGAAGTCAGGCCTTTTCTGCTTCAGGTTTGCCAGCAGCCACTAGGGGGCAACACATCAGCCTTCCTTACACTCAAACAGTAGCCATTTATCTGTGCCACTGTCAAGCAAATTCTGAGGGAGCTGTTGAAATATCAGGGGAAAAAAACAAAATAAAAAGTCAGTTAGGCTTGTTTTAATTAACCTCTTTGGAGCGAATAAACTAAGCTGAGCAGTGTGGACACAAGGTGGCAGTATAGGCTACGTTACATATGGCTGTATTAGAGAGTGGAAGAAGGTGGAAACTAGACCACAAAACCTCGAAGAAGAAGCAACAACAACCAAAACTTGGTCATCCATGAGAGAAAAGTTGACAGAGGTCATCAGGAATTGTTTTCCGTCATGACAGTTTGTATCTGACATGTCTGATACTGTCTGAGGGTGAAGACCATTAAAGAAGTGGAAACAGCTGATCAGTCAGATGAGTTCATTGTTTTCTGTATCAAAACTGTTTTGGAAAAGGTGTTTCCATCTCCCACTGTGACCTTTACCTCTTTTTTGAAAAAGCTCAAAATATCTCAGTTTGGTTTCAACAGCGGTTGCAAAACTGAGGACCTTTCTATGAAATGAGTATTTTGCTGTTTTTGCAGTCAACCAGAATGTGTTTCTATGGTTTTGGAATTACCCTCTTTAAAAACACAGCATGCTGAGGGGTTACTGTGGAGAACAGCATGTTCAGTTAGAGAGCTGAGATTGTTCCTGCTATAAAACCAGTCTGGTTCCAGGTTGAAGGGCAGGTTAAGGCAGGGGCTGCTCCAGACCGGGGATCCTGTAGTTTGCACACAACTACAGAAATGCAGCAGGCAGCTCAAAGATATAGAGCGCATTCTAAGAAAAATAAAAGCACTTATGAAAACAACAAAAAAGAAGCACTGTGAAGGGCTGAAGACTCCTACAGATCTGTATAGGCTCAACTTAGATCCATATCACATGACCTCAACAAGACTGAACGTGGTTCTGATGGTCGTTGTCACATAAGCAACACTGCTGGCTTTCAAACCATCCTGATCTAAACAGTAGTGCTGCTCTTCTCTTTGTGCACTTGCTTGTTGAAATGGTTCTTGTTGCTCTGTAGATGATGTGCATCTATGTTAACTGAGGGGAGTTACAGGGAGGGTGTGTGCTGGAAGTGAAGACACATGTTGTCATATCTTATCACTATAACTGAGCTTAGCTCAGCTGCTGTGTAAAACACTCCTTCACAATAAAACCAGTTTCTGTTATTTGACTGAATAAAGGGTTAAGCAGTGAGTCAGGGAGAACAGCTGAAGAATATTGCTCCAAAACCTCAAAATGTTAAACTGAAAGAAGAACAGGTAGCTTGAGAACACCGTTTCATAAAAAGGTTGTATTTTCTTCTTCCATATACATGTTCCAGTAATGAACTCTTTCATTCCCTCTGGAGACTTTTGTGCAAATTAATAGAAGCATTGATATGAAACAGTGTGTGGAAGATACATGGTCACATGGTTTCTGAGGCACAACAACATAAAGGAACATCCAGAAGCCTGAAGTGATCTCAAACCCCTAAAAAGTGTCTGAGCAGAGACCAGGATGGGAAAATCCACCGGCCACAGACCCTGGGACTTTACTTTTTTTAAAAAAGAGAGCAGGGAGGTCGAAAGTTTGTTGCTCTCAGCGAATGTCCCAAGAATTGTAAGTGAAGTGACAGCTGGTGGTCATTTCCCATCTTGGCAAGGACTCACAGACACAACTGAATCAGAGCCAGGTCCACCCATCATTCACACACACACACACTACACACAAACACACACGAGAGAACTTCACTGCCTTCCTTCATCACCACCTGTTAAAAACCACAATATTATATAGATAGACATAAAAACTAACTAACCCAACAAGAGTCCCACCTACAAAACACTTCACAACCTGCCCATGGATAACACACCAGACAGCCACCAACCGGTCAGAGGACTCCAGGGTCCTGGGCTTTAAGGCCAGATAATAAATACAGATAATAAACTAGACTATGGTGATATATTGTGCCTCGTCTCGTATTTCAATTTACTGCAACTCCAACATTATAGTTTCCTTATTTCTCTTTAGAAATCAACACACAAGTGATTTTCACCCAGAAAATACTCCAGCCATCTCTTCTTCAAGGCTCACATGACAAAGTGCCTCATTTATAGGAATTTCAGCATTATGTAAAAATGATATTGGCCACTAAACCAAAAGCGCCGACTTCAGTTTGTCCATTTAAGACTCAAAAACAAACTATTAAAATCCAATCTAGCGCACAGTAAGAGATAGAGAGCGTTAGATTCAATCAATTGATCCATTTACAGTTAAATTTACAATGCTAATAGCAGCAATTACCATGAAATCATTTGTGCAATATTCATTAAAATAAAAGGCTTTATCAATTTTCATGCGATAAAGGCATGTGTACAAGCATTTAAATATAAATAGTAAAGTCACGCTCTCCAATTAAGAAGACGCATGATAAAATGAATGAAAAGCATAATGTATTCATAAAGACGATAGTGTTTGGACATACTGAGTGTGTTAACATGTACACACAGTATTCCACATGATGTACTTATAAGCATCGTTACATCAGAGATTACTTAGTATACATGGATAAACTGAATGTCACCATAGAGACAGCTACAGACAACAAAACCTCCTTTAGCAGACATCAGTAACACGTCCACTGTCATGTTCAGGTTTGTCATCACCAGGATATAAACTGAGAGCTTCTGTTGTAAATACAATTAAATTGTAAAGTGTCCCAAGCAAAGATGAAATATTCATTTTCCAGCTTTACATCACCTCAAGCTCGTTGCTCACGTGGTGAGGCTGCATCACTCTGACACTCAGACTGCACATTTTCCACTGACCTCAGTCCAACACATTTATCTTAACATTAGTTAAATCCAGAGATTTAGTGTAGTAATTCCAGGAAGAGCTGAGCTACAGTAGTGATCACAGTACGAGTAACACACTGAGCTTCATTTGTGACATAGGTGAAGAGGCCCTTTAACTTATGGAAAAGTACTGCAAGCACATGTGTACGCCATCTACATTAAAGTAAACAGTGCTGCTGTGTGCTGCAATGAATTTCCATAAATGAATGCACAGGGATGGGGTCAGTAAAAATGCTACAGTCTCTGTGGAATGTTTACTAAAAACCTAATTCAAAACAATCCCACTATCCGCCACATCATCTAGTAGGTTCTTCAGCAGATGTGTCAGGAATGTTCAGTCACTCTGAACTGCCGCTGGGTTTAGTCCTTCCCAAAGTGTACTTGGAGCTTCCTCTCCTAGTTGAGTCAGTTTTTAGAAACAGATAAAAACTCAGTTCTTTTTAAAAAGATCAAATGCATAGAAGCAAATCATTTCTCTTCTCAAGCTTGAAATATCCCACACAAAGTCACTTTCTTTTCCTTAACACATACTCGTGCCCATTGCCACCAACACCCTGCTCAAACAGCACCTCTGGGTGTCCAAATGCCATAACTGACTTACAGAGGATGACCAGGGGCTTTGCTTCCAAAAACAGAAGTCATCAAATTATCCTGTCATTACAAGAACAGCCCTCTGTCTTGCTGCATCACAACCACAGACACGTTCTGTTCACATACAGAAGCTTTTAATCCAACATCTCCAGTGCAAAATTGACTTTTAAAGCCTCCCAGTACGAGCAGCTCGCTCCCATAGTGGCTTTGTCCAAAGAGGACACGACTCTTTCAGTTCTACACAGCTAAGCTTTAACACCAGCACGACAACAACAATACGAACTTACCTGTGCAACACTGTACAACAATTACAAACACACACACAGACACGCACACCCCACCTTGTCCTTCCCCTCTGCAGTCCCTGAGATCACCTCACACTTAGCACAAGGCATTCTTTAACACAAACACAGCTAACAGAAATTAAATATACAGAAAAACCGATGCAAACCAAGCCATGGTGAAGGCACATTCTGGGAGGATCTATCTTCAAAAGAAAGTCACGGAGGGAGAGACAAGTCTCAGTGAGTCAGGGGGTAAGTCTGCAAACTGGACCTGGACAGTTCAGTAGAGTGGCAGCTGTAGGGGTGAATTCTGGGACATGGAGTCTCAGGGATACAAAGTAAAGACATGATATGCAGGGATGCAAACACACTACATGTGAAAACGCATTCTGTCACAGAATGACTAACATGGATTGAAGTTTACATCGCTCCAACAGCACTTTTAAAAAAAGTGTTCCTCATTTGCAAAGAACAGAAATCAATTAGCTCAGAGAGACATGGAGGGAGAGTACTGGAATAAATTTATAAAATACATCCAGATAAGATAAAGATAAATTACATAAATAAAATAAAAAAAACTCTTTAATCTTTTCCATTTTGTTTTAAGCTTGACAGATTGTGGTGATACAATCCGTCATTTTGATTTTCCCATGTAGATATGAGGGGTATAAATCACAACAGTGAATAATAATGACATGGAGAGAAAAAAACGAGGAGGCACAAAAAAATCCTCAAACTATAAAAGACTTTTTCAGAAGGTGTTTTCCCCCCTCCCAAACAAATGATAGGCTCTGACCTTAAAACGGTGACTAGTTTGCATCCCTGTATATCAGTTCAGAAAGCACCTCTGAGGCAAATCGTCCAGCCTGCAGCGTCTAATCCACACCCCCGGGTCCAAATATGTTCCCAAATATGCTTCCATTCACTCTTAGCAGTCTTCCCACTGACTGCTATTTACTTAGCATGATCTTCCCGCATGATAAACAGTCCTTCCACGGACCTCTACATATCTGCATAGTCTTTCATCAACTTACTTGCATTTTTTCTGACAGGTCTCTTCACTGTCTTTATGCTATGTCCATCCATTTCCTGTGAATGGATGTAGTGAGTGTAGTTTCCAACTATAGGAGGTTAGGCAGTAGGTCAGTTCTGATGTGTGAGCCTGTTGCATAGCTGGGAGGAGAGGAAGAGAGGAGGAGGAGGAGGAGGAGGACTGTGGGGAGTTCATCTCTCCCATCCAGCTCCTAGTTTCCTGTCTCAGCTGCTCCATGACTTGCGGTTCTCCCCCCGACGTGCAACAATGGCTTCTCCTCTCAGGATGGGGACGTGGGCGGGAGGGGCAAAGTTTCCTGTCCGACGACTGGGTCTGTCACGACAGGAGAGCCGGTCTGGGCGGACCAGCACCCCGTAACCTGGTTTACAGTGGAAATACCGTTGACCTCCGACTGAGCCGTCATTCTTACCTGCAGAGAGAAAGCACTGAAGGTTATCACCATCCATCAGAAGTCATTTAACATAATGGTGGAGTCACCAATCAAAGGCATTATTAGTACCGTACAGCATAAAGGACACTGCCAAAATCTGAGGAGGTTTATCATATATTTGTATCATTTAGATTCACTGACCCTTTTAATTGTACACCTACCTACAGGAGTGTCCAGCTCCACCCCCACCCACACTCCTTCAGCAAACTGCGTCACTCCCACGTAGCGCACTGTGCCCGCCTTATTGCTTCCTACTGTAACATACGCCCCCTCTGTCAGCCAATCAGGCAGTACGTCGTCATGACTATGCTCTTCATCATCCACCAAGATCTCCAGCCTCTCAAGGCCTTCACCTCCTCCTCCTTCTGAGTTTACCTGCTTCTGTTCGGAGAAGGAGATTTCCGTTGTGATGCTGTTGTGATTGGCTGAGCTGAGGGACACAGGCGGAGCCATGTTGGCCAACTTGGGGCCACACTGAGAAGGAGAGGTCACAATATCGTTCCTGTCAGCACCTTGCTGCTGGGGATTTGTGAGTAACGTAGTCTCAGCAGCCATGAGGGAGGAAGACGAGGAGGAGGGTTGGAGAACGTCAGACAGGGTAACTGTAGAAACACTAGTGGAGAAGTAGCCGCTGGACGACTGGCTGAGGGGGCTGAGGGGGGTGATGTCATGCGGGTCATGCACAGGAAGAGGAGGGACCTCTGGGAACTCTGCTCGTCTGTCTTTGGTTGGGGGCCGTAGAATAGCAGCCTACAGGAAACCGTGGTTGCCGCAGGAACAGAAGGACAGACGAGTGCATGCAGACAAGGCAAAACAACAAAACAATAATCAACAATAATAATCAACCTCTCCAAAAATGTTGCTAGCTTGTCTACTAGGACAGACTCTGGTGTCTGCTATGTGGCTTTTGGACGACCATTTACATCACCTACTAAACTTTTCTGTCCACATTTGCAGCTACGTATTGGTTGGCCGCACAAATAAGGTAGTCACTACTTGGGCTGCTGAGTCTTAAACTACACATACTGCTAAACACATCAAAACTTCAGGTGGGGCCAGATCAAGAACCAATGTGGAACCAAAATGACAAATGAATATGGTAGCTGTTGCCAATTTTTATGATTGAAATTATGATATGAAAATCTCACCGTCTCAGACTTCACTCGGCTGTCGTCCCCTCCTGATGATGTCATGATGCGAGGCACATGCTGCCGGGTGACAAAAAAGGTTATGACAAGAAATTTACAGGCGGAGTAAGTCTTACATAATTTGATACACATTATAAACAGTTGTGAACAAAGTCTACACACACAAAGCAGTCGCAAAGCATAATACTACCACCGCCATGCTTGACGGTAGGTTTGGTGTTCATGGGGTAAAGGGCCTCATCTTCTTTACTTCACACATATTTCTGGTCATTGCAGCCAAATAGCAAACAGAATTTTCCTTCAGAAGGTCTTTTCTTTGTCCAAGTGATCAGCAGCAAACTTCAGCCGAGCCTTAAGGTGCTGCTTCTGAAGAAAGGTCTTCCTTCTTGCATGACAGCCTCATAGCTCAAGGTGATATAAAATACACTTGACTGTGGACACTGACACCTGTGTTCCAGCAGCTTCTAATTTATTGCAAACCTGCTTTAGATGATTCTTGGTTGGCTCATGACTACTCTGATCAATTATCTCTCAGCAGCAGGTGACAGTTTGTGTTGCTTCCTGATTGTGCCAGTGACATAACTGTTCCATGCACTTAATGCTGACAGTTGTTTGCACTGATGATTTTGGGATCTGCGGCTGCTTTTTAATGTCCCCAAGTCACTTTTCTTACTTGTTCAAGTCAGTGATTTGCTTTTTAAGATCTGTGCTGAGCTCCTTAGACTTTCCTACTGTAGTATTTGGGGCTGAGTCTAATAAGTATACTAAATGGGCTCTATTTAAATAGGCTCAGACAGGTCAGCAGCTGTAGTCAATCATAATGACTCATGAAAACTTAAGAGCTCATGCTGCTAAGAACATTTGATTAACACAGCTTTCTACACCACCAAAACTGATCATTTTAGTTGCGGTATGAATATTTTTGACCCAGCAGATTTTGTAATATTTCCAGAGGACCTGTAATAAATCTTTGAAAGAACCAAAAGCATGATTGTTTTTTGCGACAAAAAGGCATGTGATTAAATTATTTTATCATAGAAAACTACGAGTTGTAGGAGTAATTAAAAACTCAAGTCATTATAAGTGTACTTAAAATTTTCTTCACAACTGCATAATATATAAAACATGTTTTATATATATATATATATATATATATACATATATATATATATTAGTGCTGTCAAAAATATCGCGTTATTAACGCGTTAACGCAAATCAATTTTAACGGCGTCAATTTTTTTATCGCGAGATTAACGCGGGCGGTGGCATGGTTGGCGAGGGCGAGGTGTTCGCCGTCGGAGTCCGACAGGATCTCCTGCTGGCCGTGGTACAGCAGCATTCTCCTCGCCTCCATGCCTTTCTGTCGGCTCCTTTTCCCAGTCCCGAACCGCTTGCCGCTGGTCCACGCGGTTCGGGACGCGCACCGCCAGGCGACGGCGGCCTGGGGTGCGCGCATGACGATTGACAAGACCAAAGATATCTCTATGTGTTGTCAGAGTGAACCGAGTTATTATCGTAGCACATCTAGTCTTTAATACCACTTGATGGCCAAACACAGCTGACGCGAATTCTCCGCCTCCTCCTCGTATAAAATGATAATTCAAGGGACATTTAGAATAGATAAAAAAATGTGCGATTAATTTGCGATTAATCGCAAGTTAACTATGACATTCATGCGATTAATCGCGATTAAAAATTTTAATCGATTGACAGCACTAATATATATATGTATATAACCTTCTGACATCTATGTCTCAAATGTAAGTTAGGTCAAAGTGCCTGGCACCTGATTAATTGCCAAGGCAAGACAGACGACCTATACTCAATGTCTTTTCCCAGATGAAGCAAAGAATTGCATTGTGCTTAGTCCAGCTCTGCTGACCTGCTGGTTGTGCGGTGAAGGTCTCAGCTCCTTCTTGTCATCTCGCGCTGGAAACAGAGACTTGAGCAGTTTGGGCATCTGAGGAACCAGCGCTTTAACTGAAAGATAAGAGGCAGCAAGTCCTGAACGACCTGGGGAGGGGAGGGAGGAAGGAAGGCGAGGCAAGAGAGAGATGAAAGAGGAGGAGGCAGAAGAGAGGAAGGTAGCAAGGAAACAAGAGGAGGTCCGGGAGGTAGAGGAGGTGTGACAGATTAAGACAAGGATTTGAAAGCGTGTCCAGAAAATGGCAAAAACCCCAACACAGTGATAGACTGACAGAAGAAGCTGGCCATAAAACACACTGACACAGTGATGGTAGCTATATCCATTATGATATGATTAAAAACACTCACACTGGATTATGTAGCAGAAATTAGCCAAAAATGATTAATTCTGTTCATTTTCAAAACAGAATTAATCTAACAGATGTCACAGTGACATATATCCTGATTGACATGGAAAAGAAATCACTATGAATCAACTAGCTGCCAGTGAAATACTCAGATTAATCAGAGCAGACATTACAAAGCTTTGGTGATGATGACTGAAAAGAGTGCAGAGAGAAGCAAAAGACAAAGCCAAATGAATGGAAATAACTTGCAAAAGAGTGGACAGATAGAGATATTACACAAAGCAACACTTCTGCTGGGACAGAAAGGAGCAGATTGAGACTGTACATTTAATAATGTGAACAATAAAACATGATGGTGTGGTGAAATGTGATGTTTGGGAACACCACACTAGAGGAGACAAGATGAGAGGGTGGAAGATGTAAGGCAGGGAGGAGAATGTCTCAAAATGAATACGTAGATCTGTCTTTTGTGAAAAAGGATGAACCAAGGTAGAAAAAAGAAGAAGGGAAAAAGAAGGAAGGCTAGGAGAGTAAGATAGTGGAGTATTGAAGGTGGATGTTTACCTTGCTCTGGTTCCTGGTTCTGTGGGGGGGTCATGGCAAAGGGAGAAGGGGATGAAGTCGGGGAAGTGGAGTAGGTGGACGGGGATGAGGCTGGCCTGGGGAGGGTCCGGTGAAATTGAGAGGGCATGAATATATCCTGCTGACTCTCCCATCGACCCTGAGAAGCAGACAAAGGAAGAGGCGACAGGGCAATTATTAAACCATCCGAGTCAACATGTTAAACCATGTGACACATTGCAAGTGGACTGACAGTTAAACACAAAAGTCTGTTGTTCAAATGTATGTATTACCTTCTCATCCAGCAGGCAGGTTGTGGACAGGTCTTGTCTACTTCCAGACAACTGAGGGATGGGATGGACAGAGAAAATATTGAGAAAATCCTTTCATATTTCAATGCTATGTGGAATCATCTCATGCTGTGATATATTAATAATGTATTTCTGTGTTACCCGGTGGACAGAAGGAGAGCTTAGGCTCCGTCTACTACTCTTCCCTCTGCTAGTCAGCTGCTCCTTCACTGCCACCTCCTAAAACACACACACAGCACATTTTTTATCTTATCTTATTTACAAAATAAAGAAAACAAGTGTGACTGCAGGCCTGCTTACTGATCAGTGGGTTCCATTTCTATCCACTGATGATTATGTACAGTTCTTTGAGTTTCTTCACCTACCTGTCTGAGTCTATCCAGAGTGAGGATGTTCTCTAGACTCAGGACACTGCGGAGGTATTTCTCAATGGCAGCCTCGTCATCACCTGACTGGCCTTTGTGTGCGCTGGCAGCAAGTCGGGCCAACAACTCCCTGTCCTCTGAACCAGGAGTGTCCTGCAAAGACAAATCATCATCAAGATTCGTCTTTAATAATCCACCCAGCTAAGCAGGAGTCTACACACCAGGTATTTTACCCTGCCTTACCCCAGGGATGTTGGAGACCACCTCAAATGTGACCCCACAGCCAGGTATGGTGCTGCGGGTTGACATCCTTTTGAGAAAGTTGTGGGCAAAACCCTGGCGGCCTGGGTTAACATTGACACAGATCCTCTTTCTCAGCACTAGCTGCATGTCCGCAGGGTGACTGAGTTGAACCACCACTCGAACGGTCAGATAGACGCGCTGCTCCGGCCACGCTCCCCCCCGACTGAGCTGAGGACAGTCATGGACAGTAGAATCCCACGAGGCCTCTGCTTTCACCTGTGAGTCAATAATCCCAATTAATACTAAGCAAGTTATAGAAAATGTTTCCTAATACCCCTTTTCCACCAAGCTGGTTCCAGTGCTAGCTCAGAGCCAGAGCCTGACTTAGCACCAGTTCTTTGTGTTTCCACCACCTAAGCACCGGCTCCAGGTTCTAAAAACTGGTGCGTAGCAAGCACCAACTCTTTGCTGGGCCAGAGTCAAAAACCGAGTACATTAGGGCTGGGGGCGGGGTTATCATAACCAACCATCAACGGTGGAAAGGGACACACAAGTGATAATTAGTGTCCTTTTTCTCCAGGACGTCCCTGGTCTGATCGCAGATGTATTGGAATGACTCCTGGGACACACAAAAGTTTTGCAAAAACTGTGTGCGCTAAAATTTGGTACAATTGTGTCCCACCAGTAGTGCCATCGCGGATGTGCCTGGGCAACAGGCAACCTCCGCCTCACAATAATTATTTTATTGTTTATTTATTATTTTATTGTTTTATAGCATTGTTTTAGATCTATGTACAGCACTTTGGAGGCGTTTTTGTTGTTTAAATGTGCTATACAAATAAAGTGGATTGGATTGGATTGAATCAGCCTTAAGACCATCTATAAAGATAAACATAGATATTATCATCAACTTACTGCGTTTGTTTAACTGCTATGTAATGGATGCAAGCGTAGTTGTTTTACGGTGATGCAATGGTGTGGCTCCAACTTGGCTCCTTGCCAATGGAAAAGCAAACAGGTTCTTAGGAGGAACGAGATTTGAACCAACTAAGCACCAGAACTAGCACCTAGTTCTTTTTGGTGGAAAAGGGGTATTAGTGTGCCCCTTGAAAAATCTCCGCTGTAGGCTGATCTTTACCTCTCCATCATAGTGTTTAACAATCTGTAGGTCAAAGAAGTCGTCCTCATCCTCCCCACTCAAGGTGGCATCCCAGCCTCCAGCCTCAGGTACCTCAAACTGGTCTTGGGAGCTCAGGTCATCAGCTGGGGAAACAACACAGAGACCAAAATATTGAAAATTTACCCCTGAGTAGAAAAAAGACAAGTTAGTAAGGATACAGTACTTAGCAAAGAACTTCCGTACATTTGAGGTTCAGAAAGAGGACAGGAATGTGAGTCTCCATGCCTGGCAAAGGAACCCTGTGAACAAACACACATTGTTATCAACAAATCTGTACATTGTTTTCTGCACCTTTGTGCCTCCAAGTGGTAAGTCTGGAAATCACAAGGAAATATTTAACAAATGAAATCAGAGAGACACACATCTGGCAATGTGTTTACCATTCAGCAGGTGCTCCTGGAATGCCGCTGCCAGCAGAGGGAACCATGACAGCGTTTCTCTCCTCTGTCAGAGTCAAGCGCCACTCAAGAAGCTGGGCCTCTCTCTCCATGTCGTCCTCTGTCTTTTCTGTTCACAACACTCACACTTTAAGCACCTTTTACACTGTAAACCACTAAAATTTTCTTGGCCGTTTAACTGGCCTAATCATGACGACATCAGCAAACTGTGCATCACTACAACTCTGAGGAACAGAAAGTACCTGCTTTGCTAACCAGGCTCTGCAAATGCTGGTCAAGGTATTCCTGTCGCTTGGTGAGAGCAGCTAACCACTGCCGCCGCAAACGTTCCAGATCTCTTTCCTATCCAACAAATCACTCAGTTAAATACTGTATGTTCCGGTTCACTACAACTTTAAGTTAATTTCAGATATTTAAAATATGAGGTGAAGAGATGTAGACAGAAGTGTGTTAAACTGGTGTACCTGATAACTGTCCATCTCGTCTGCTTCCTGGTTTGCCGTGGTGTTTCTGATCTCTACACAACCAACTGATACTGCAAGCAAAATCTCTGCTATCAGAGGCATAGTGCCCGAGTCCTGAACTGAACGCACGTCTACCTGGATTCGCCTCGACTGACCCTGGTGATGAAGAGGGAGGATAAGGTGAGGCAGGAAACAGAAGTTAGGAAGAAAAGACACTAGTCAGAATATTTAGAAGCTAGCTTTCCAGCTGAAGTTTGTTAAACCCCCCCCCTTCTGCAAACAGGCTGGCTGTGGATATGATGGGGCTTATCCTTACCTGTCGAAGCTGGAAGATTCCCCCAGTCTGCATATCTCTAGCCGGGACCACTTCCACTGGGACAAAGTCTCCGTTCTCATTTATCTCCAGGATTTGAATCCATAGCTCCAGGCGACGTGTTACCTCACTCCACCTGTAAAAACAAATATTATTCGCACACCCAGGCCCCATTTCAGAAAGCAGGTTGGTCAACCCAGAGTTCAGATTTAAATTCTGCATTTCAAGCCTACTTTCTACAACAGGACTTGAGCATCTCGCTGAGTAAGAGTCAAAGGTGATTGCAGTTGTGTCTACCTGTCTCGTAGTGTGCGTGTCTTGGCCTGGATGATGCTGAGGTCCCACAGGGCAGGGTTTCTTCCTGCATCAGTCTGTCTGTGTCCATACACCTCAATGGCAACTGCCCCTTCTGTGAGGTACTCAATGAAATCCTCCGTTACTGACACCGCCATTTCCTGCAATATCCAAAGGGACCAGTGTCATACCAACAACATACTGTATAAGTGACCCATCCACCACCACCGCTACACATATTTGCGCACAACTATAGTTCAACCCAAATGCAGCTTGTGAAGGCTTTTGGTTTTGTTGTTACAAGCCTTTTAAGAATCTTATCCACGCCTCCCTATTTACCTTGCAGCTGTCAAACACCACCATACAGTGCGGGTCCTTGGTATTGGGTGACGAGGACGATGTGTCAACTTCAGGAGCTACAATGATTGGCTCAGGCTGGTCCCAGAATGAATACTGACAGAAGACGAAGTTGGACAGGTATTGAGGAAGACCAGTGGCTTGCAGGATCTTAATCTGTGGAAGATACACAGCTGAAAGTCATTCAAACATTCAGACATATCTGTAATTTAAGTTATATCAAATTAAAATCCAAAATCATAAAGAAAACTACATATACAAAATACTACTTGAAGTACAAAACAAAGAACCAAGAATGGTTTCAAACCACCAAACCAGGTCTAAGTAACAGAGAATGCACTACTCTCTGGTGAGCTGTGTCTCACCATGCAAACCAGTTTGCGATCCTGAACTTCACCGTCTTGGTTGTTGTCAGGTTCATCTCCTCCAGCCATGCTGTCCTCTAAGCCCCCTCCAACCCTCACAATCTCCACATGCAGGCGTCCAGCAACCTGAAGACCAGAGGGTAAAACAGAATAACCTGACTTTACCTCAACTATACCTAGAAAATTAGATTAAACAGTTTTATTAACCCCCAGTGGGGAAACTCAACTGCCACCATTTCAACTCATGCACACAACAGATATTATATTTATAGCATACATAAACTAAATAAATAAGACATCTGATACATAATTAAAGCCAAATGGTGCAAAACATCTATACCACATCTAAAAGTGTTAATTAGAAAAACAAAACACCTTCTGAGTTGTTCAGTAGAACACTGAGGCATCACTAGTCACTCAGTGCATAAGCTTTTAAGTCTGTTAAAAACACTGTGTAATGGAAGGCTTCCAAAATACAAAACCATCTTTAAATTTAGCCCTAGTTCTCCTTTCGACAGTAATCTCAAGTGAGTCTGGATTAAGGCCAATCACTGAGCCAGCCATCCTAATCACCTTATTGATCCTGCCTTTATCATCCTCAGTGATGCTTTCCCTTCCAGCAGAGAGCAGCGTAAAAGAGGATACTGGCTAACATTTCCTGACGAAAACATGAAGACGTTTGTTCCTAAAATAAAAGGCTCTAAGCCTCCTTAAGAAGAATTGCTGACTGAGTCTTCTTGAATGCAACCTCACTGTTCTTTTTCCAGTTTATTTCACTGCTCAGACAGAGAGCAAAGCATTTGCAAGTCTGGACTATCACTATCTGCTGACACTCAATTATCACTTGGAAGACCTCCTCTTTCTTCTCCTAAAATCAATAATGAACGCTTTGAACTTTTCCCACATTCATTTTTTAAAAATTTGCATCACCAACTGACAAATAATTCAAAATCTCTTTTGCAGAGGAGGTCACTGTCTTGGTTAAGCAGACCCAATATGTCAGTATCATCCATAATCTCATGAATTTGATAAGACACCGGAGTTTGCCCATAGTCAGTGGTACAAAGAGTGAATGAAAAGAAGGATAAGATTGTTTCCTGTGGGCCTCCTGTTTTAGTTAAGATAATATCACAGTGTTATCAAGCCTGATGGACTGGGTCAAGGTAAGAGATCATCTAAGACCCAAGCAATAGCTTTGTTGTGCAGTTTAAAACTCAGTAATCTGTTAGCAAAAAAGTGTCTATGAAAATACTAAAAGTACAAGAAAAAACAAACAACATAATGCTAACAGAGCCAGGTCTGTAGCAATTGAAAGGTAGAAAAAATATTGTGTTTCTACCTCTCCCTTTTGGTTGATGATGGGAACAGCATACTGCAGCTTGACATCGTAGAACAGACAAGAAAGGAAGACGTTGGCAACGCCTATCAGACTATGGTTTTCCTGCTCATCAAAGAACGGGTCCGCCCGACGGAAATATGAGCGCATTACCTGGACGTGGAAGAGAGGAGAGTTTGACAAAAAACAGATTTAATGATTTTAGGAGTTCACAAAGCAGTATACCTAGATTTCTCATTGCAATGTTTCCTTATGCTCAGGTCCACGACGATGTTGACAGCTTGTACATTACTGACATCATATTCTCACCACAGCTGATAGTCTTATTTTTATAGTTATAGAGCATATGCAACACTGGTCACAGTATACTTCACATAATGAACCCTAACTTATTTGTCCGTTTTTTCTTAATAAGTTAGTGTTAAGCTGACTTACGGGGTTGTCTTGATGATGGAGGTGGTAGTCCTGCCATTCCTGGTACAGCTCTCTCATGTCCACCAGACGGTTCTCCATCTTCTCCAAACTCCAAATCTGTTTCCCTCTACAGCGTCGTCGAACCTGAATTGCTGGCTCACTCAGCACTGCATCCCTCTATACATACACACAAAACAGATGCATTTAGATAATAGGTCGTGGGAATAACAGATGAGAGGACATCCACACATGAGCTGGTAATGTCTTCACGTGAGACCTTGCGGTTTGCGTTGAGATTGTCTGACGGGATCTGCAAGGTGACTCTGTATTCGGTGTGTCGCTCCAGCTCCTCAGCAATGAAACATGCTTCTTGCACCAGGAGGTTTGCTCTCACTATTTGCTCCCTCAACCTCCGCAGACTCCTCACCAACACCACCTCTCTGCAGGAGGACAGGGGGTGGCAGACAAACAGGGGAGACAGAGGAAAGGAGGGATGAGGAAATGTCAAGTTTGCATTTGTTCATCAACACAACACGTGCACACACACACACAATATTTTCTCTGTCCCTTCTATTGACATAAAGCATTCGCTAGCCACTTTACCTTAAGCACTACAACAGAATTTAACGCAAACATCCTAACCTTAACCTAATACTAGCTTTAATGTACAACCACATTTCAACACTTTGAAAGCAGTCTAAATCTATTGGGAGCTCAATCTGGTCCCGAGGGTCACAGGAGATGCCCATGGGTTGGTGAAAGGTCCCACGAGGACATAATAAACAAAAACAAAAACAAACACACACCTGTCCTCACTCCACTGCCTCAGTCTGCTCTGAGCGCTGGTTGAATGGCTCATCCCTCCCATACTGAGCCTCTCCAGGCTGCGGTAGTGAGACTGCTGTCCTGGACCTTGCTGGCCAGATGTGGGCCCTCCAGACTGGCCTGTGGACAGACGGTCTGGGTTGAGCTTCTTGCGGAGCTGCTGGAGCTCCTGTTCGTACATCTGTCTCTGTCGCTCCAGAGCAGAACGTTTCTCCTCTTCATGCTGCCTCTCCAGAGACTGGAGGACTGCCTGCATGGGGTCTGACCGGACACAACACAGAGGAGTCATTAAACGCAGACAGGAAACTAAAGGACTGATGTTCTGCCCAGCAGGAAATCAACATTGTATTAACATATCTTACCATTGTTGCCCAAGGCCTTCATCATGACCTCTGTCTGGGCAAACTCATAAGAGAAGCTGACTTCACTGGACACTTCACTGGCTGTGTCACCATCTGCATCCAGCTGTTCACTGCTACCACTGTTCTTCATTACACCCCCCTCACCCTCCTCATCTTCAGCTGCTCGAGAGCGGCGCTTGGGG
Source organism: Dascyllus trimaculatus (assembly GCA_024666655.1). NCBI lineage: Eukaryota > Metazoa > Chordata > Actinopteri > Pomacentridae > Dascyllus > Dascyllus trimaculatus. The sequence continues at coordinate 4,401,220 of CM045445.1, read as the reverse complement.
AGATTGATCCTTTAGGAGGGATAAACACTTCAGTAGGTGACTCAGCAATATTTGATGCAGTTTTATTAATTCCAAGAGTGAATCATACTAAACAGGTTGACTGGATATAAATGAAAATTGGAGATAAGGAGAAACTTTGTGTTCTAAAAAAGAGGTAAGAAAATCTAAAATGAACGCCAAATGGTAAATGACGGCAACACAAAGCACTGACAAATATTTCCTGTCGTATTCATGAAATCTATGAATGGACTTAAAAAAGGTTAGAACAGTTTCAACTATAAACAATGTAAAAACAATAAGGTTACCTAAAGAAGTGGTTGTTTCCCCAGAGGATTCTGTCGCCATGATGAAGTTGCAAAGCGCTGGTTACTGGAGAACCATTAACACATGTCCTGCAACGCCAGCAAACAAAGTAGCAACATTAGCTGACAGTGACATTTATGTTTTCAAACGACTAATAGAAGCAGGATGAATACACTGATGGCAATAATAATTCTAGAGGTCAAATGACTTCAGTGCTGGTCGTGCTTGCCTGTGGTTCCTCCCACAGAGCTCTTAAGACAGAAACACATTCCATTTAGCCTTGTTGTCATCACCTTGAGCTTTCTCTCTGTTACACTGGCATTACCTACCGAGCGTTGCGGTACGAGGTGAGGATGACAGCGGCGTCTGCTGTAATATCAATAACACAGTGCTCTGCCTGGATGCCCATCCCACACAGCTGGATGTCCTGAGAGTCTGCTGAACCCACTTTTGTGTGTTCCTGAGACACAATGTTCAACATGTTACAATCTGTTATCAGCCAAGCCAGACAGACACATTTTAACAGAGTCATATCTAGTGGAGCAAAACTTACAAGGTTGTAAGACGCTTCTGTTTTTGAAACAGTAGCAATCGCAGACTGAAAATTTTAGCTACCCGTGCAATGACCTTTTTTTCATCAAAGCTGTTTTGTTCTTCAGATGTGGTGTAAAGTATAATTAATTCCCCTCTTGAGAGTTCCCAATGCACAGTGTGTTTACAAGCATTGTCACATTACAGCTAACCAATTATTAAAACAAAACTTCAGTTTCTATATTCTAAACGTGAAAAGATTTTCTCTGACAGCTCATTTCAGATGTTTAAAGTGCAGGGGGACTTGAATTAGTGTAAAACATGTGATTAATTAACATTACAACTAAGGCATTAATTAAAGCATGATGGGCAAAGTATGTGTGTATGTGCGTACCTTTAAGTAGTACACAAGCAGTTCATTAAGGGCAGGATCAGCATTAAGGTTGACTAGAAAACTTTTATCATCTCCAACTTTAATCCCTGATGACTGAAGAGAAATACCCAGACTCTCCAGCTGCTTCTGACGCTCCTACAAACACACACAAGGAAAAGCATCATATTTATAAACTGAATAATCCAACAGAAAAATGACGTCAAAACCAAAACAAGAGATTTACTTCTGCAATCTGAATGGGAAGAATTCAGCAGGTACCCATAAAGCAATAGGAGCTGCTTTTGGAGCTCAATGTGTTTGCCTTACCAGTTACACTTCCACATGGTTTGTGGGTCTTACCTGTGCAATCTCCTCAGTTTTACGGAGCTTCTCCTCCCAGGTGATGGTCATCTCTTGAATCAATTTTTCAGACTCTTCCAGACGCTCTTTCAGCTCTGGAGCTTTCAAAGACTGCAGAAAAGACAGCTGATCAGAATAGAGGAACGCAAATGTTTCTGCATCGTGATTTTGCAGCTTGTGAAGACATCTCACCTCTGCCTGGTTCAGTTGCACTCGTAGTTTCTCTACTTCCTCCCGGAGCTCCCTGATGATGCGAGCATTGGGGTCTTCATTAACGACAGCGTGGTTAACGATGTTCTTTGCTCGGTCAGCATAACGCAGTGTAGAAAGCGTCTCCTCATAGTTGTCAGCTGCAGGACTCACAGTTGCAACCATTGCTGTGCGACTGTTGCCCCCCAGGCAGTCCTGGAGAAAAGAGGAACATGAATGAAGGAGAAAGACAAAGGGAAATGAAGGGGCACAAATTCTGAAAAGATACATGTCATAAAAGAAAAAAGAAATAAAGAAAAAACAGCACAAACAAATCAAATGTGTTTGTTCCTTTGTCTCTAGTGGACATATATATATATTATATTGTATATTTACCTTCAGCAGCCACGTCAGAACAGAGTCTCTGTAAGGAACAAACTTGTTCTTGTTCTTGGCAGTTCCCTGCTCAGCCAGTGCTGAGATAACCAGACCCAGCGTAGTGAGAGACCTGGCAAACACACACAAAGACCCACAAAAATATTAGGGTCATGTGCTTCTGATTTCCTTTTTTATGTACCTGGTCATGGGTTTATATCACGGTATTATTTTTCTCTCTATTCACCTGCTGGGATGCTTTGACATTAAACTTGTTTCAAGGTTGTACATCGGTTAATCGGTTAACCATAGGTCCAGATCTATGCATTAAGCACCATGCTTTTGGTGACAGTGGTGTTAAGTTTGTCATGCTGGGCAAGTCATTTGTGTACATTATGAAAGGAAATGTGGTAGAAAATTCCTGCAAATACCAAATACTCAGAATATATACTTCTGTTTGCATTTACAGCTTTATTTGCAAATGATAAAAAAAATAACCTTATGAGTGAGATGACAATGCTCTGTGGTTAGAAATAAATAATGAAACAGCAACACTGCAATGGTAAAAACCTCTGTGTCTGTGTATCTGTGTGCTTTATCTGTGTTTAACTGCGTCTGATTACTTGTTGATGTTGCTTCCCTCCTTTAGTCGCTCTCCTGCTGCTCCAGTTTTTGCTGCTCGCTCACTTCCAGCCAAGTCTACCAGACTCAGTCGACTCACCTTCTCCCCACTCGTCTACAGAGAAAAACAAAGACAGAGGCCAAAAAAAAGAATATTGTTCTATTAATTACTACAACAACTTGCTGTTTATTAAAACAAAATACTTCCAGAATGCAGTTTTGGATGGAGATGTAGCTCCAGCAGGGGTTTTTATTTCTGTCCACATTCAGATGTAACCAGATTCTGTTCTTCTCCTGACTATTTATTGGTATGTCTACTTCAGGGTAGCAAGCCTTCTGACAATGAGCTGGTCTGCAAATTATAAATAACCAGGTGCTGCACTATAGGATGCTTATGCACACATAGATAAACAAAACTTGCTGACAGCCCTGAAAGCAGCAACATGAGGTCTGACGACCTCTGATGATCCATTATTCACTAAGGAGCAACAACATCAAGGCAACCACCTGCTGGGATTTGAGCAGCCTTCAACTGAACACTCCTCTAATCTGTAAGCATTAGAGCTCTAGACAACGTAGATATAAACAATGAGGTGACGTTTCCAGAAACGTTCCCTCATCAGCTTACTGTTAAATGTGTAAATACTTTGGTCCACTCTTACTGAGAGCACAATTTCACAAAAGGAGTTTCTCTGATTCTTGTCATTCTACCATGAAGGTGATGCAATCATCTTTCAGTGACTGACTGACAGCTTCCCTCTCTGTCTTCCCAAGGGCTGCTGAAGAGGTGGATATCACATTCCTATCTGCACTGGGCCTGATCCACTCCTGACCAAGTCTGACAGTCTGACAGATCAGCAGCTGACAAGACTGAATGTAACACCTGATCAGCGCCTGCTGTGACACTGAAGCAGCACTTCTGCTGAACATCAGCAGATGCAGTCCTCTGGTCCGTCAACAGTGGATCTATCCAACCATGTACTACTGAGCACTCAAAGTGTTCTGATTTGATTTTTTTTATATATTCCAGACATAACACAATACCATCAAGGCAAAAAAGAGAAAACAAATCACACAAAATGGAAAAAAAAAAAACAATAAAACCCAAAACTTCAAAATGTTTGAAAACAAGTAGGATGAACTTGCATAAATTATTGTCTCCTTCCTGTTTGCTTCAAACCTTATACTTATCTAGCCTTTAATGAAACACAATAGATAATAATTAAGAACACGTTTACTGTTTGATAATATTATATTTTTCAAGCATCTTTTTTTAATCTTTTCTTACATTGTTTTACACTGGTACTCATTCTGGGGTCGTTGTCCAGACTATTCTACAAGTTTACCCACAAACTGATAATCATCTGCTCTTGATAGTGGTACAAACAAAGTGAATTTCCTCTTAATCCGTAGCTTCCAATGCTGCTTTTGAACAGTTGTTGTATGTTATCAGGGAGTAACTCGTTGTATGCTTTGGACAATATTTGCACAGGCCTGAAATTAATTGAATCGATACATTTCAAAGTATTTGTTTTGGAAAAACAATATATTGGTATACTCATTGTGTTCCACATCATGTACTATCCTTATAGCTTTTTTTGTAGTATTTTTTACTGGATATAAAGTAGTAGTATATGTGTTACTCCACACTTCTGCACAGTAGGTCAAGTACAGTAAAAACAGTGAGCAGCATAATGTATAAGAGGCTTTTGAATTCAGAATGTGTCTTGTCTTTCATGGCAATGAGACAACTTTTGTCAACTAGTATCATAGTTACACTTGTATAGCTTCAGATTCCCCACAGTAATTAACATTAAAAAGAAATGTGTATCTGGAAGAGAGCATATTAAAAAAGCTGATGAGATGACGGCAGCCTATGAGAAGCCACAACCTAGTGTAATTCAATAATTGCAGCTATAAATAATCTGTACATATCACAGGTTCTTCATTATTTATAGTATGCTATATGCAGACACACTTTTTCTTAACAGACAGCTGGCCAGTAAAGTAGGAACAAGGAGGAAGTAGCAGTCAGTGTGGCATTTTCAATTATTAACCTAATAATGATTCTATAACCAGGAGAGTTGATACCTGGGTCAGTAACCAGATCAGCAGGCAGGGCATGCAGTTCATCAGTCTACTTGGCAGCAGCTTTAATGTACCAGCACAGAACAATTGTGAGGGCATCAACACATAGCTACACATGATATGTGATCTAGAAGAGGTGGTCATGGAAAAAACTAAAAATAATTCCTTAAATATCTTTTTAAAACTCTGCACTACACTAAATAGTGTTACCAAAAGCATGGGAGAAAACACAGCAATCAAGTGAGAATTGGTGGCAAAAGTGCAAACTGATCGACTTTTGAGTGGAGTGTTCGGTTGAAAAGTTTAAGCTGGACATGTTATTGAATCCTATGATGAGTTTCTGAGAGTCAGACTGACTCATCCAGCATTGGGTGATTTTTATGCCTGTCAAATTTTTCTTTTTTTCTCTTAAACATGTCCTTTCACCACAGTTCCTCTACTACCAGCACCGGCTGTGCCATTAGGGGGCAGAGATGAACTCCAATGTGCTGATCTACAGTCACTGTTCTTCTGAAGCTGCGGAGGGAAAAAGTTATTTAACTTGAAGAAACAATAATGCTTAACTGCATATGAAACACTGAATATTCATATTTAAATGAGACTTGATTTATTGAAAGGCTATATACCACTTACACTGTAGTACAACCACCACAGACTAAATAATGCTGAATGTATTTTTGCATATTGTGGATGCAACAGTACTTTGCTATCTTCCACACTGTGGTTTCCATTCCAAAAACCCTCATGACTGCTGCTCATAGAAATGCTTCAACCAACAAGGCAGAAACTAACAGAAAGTTATTCAGTTGCACTGACACAGACAGGCATTACCAACATCAGCTCTGTGATTCACTCGCTGACTATAAAGTTTACACATTAGCCGTTTGTTGGGCTTGATGAGTCGTACTGACTGACTGTCCCACAAACTTAGTGACTGACTGGGTGTGCCTTGAAAACAGAGCAGGCGGTATCAGCTGACAAACTCACAGTCACGCCTGTGAATTATTAACAGGATTCGCTGGTAGCAAATTCGCCGGGAATTAAGAGCTAGGGGCAGAGGAGACTAAGTGGGTTAATGAGGACGGAGAATCAGTCATTCAGGTTTTCAAGTGCCTGGTCAGACAGCTGAGTTTACGTATCCCTTTTGGGTACTACCTTTTCACTAGCCGGCTGAAGAGGCTGGCTGATCAAAAACTGATCACCAACAAATGTACAGGCAATCACACAGACAGAATACTTCTGCGCTGGTACAGACAATGATATCTGGATTCAGTTGACACTATAATAATAATCACAATAATCAGTTCATGAATCCATGTTAAACATTTCTCCATTGTTAGATACGTTCTGCAGGCTTTTTAAAGAAAATCTCTGTGTGGATGACACAGCAGCCTGAAAGTGTAGAGGTGAGATTAATGCAGCGCTACATCAAAGCCCCTTTCAGTGACAGCGGCTGCATTCACAGTAGCCCCACATCTTGCAACAACAGTGAGCACCATGGACCAAACCCTGTTGCTGTCAGCAGGCTCCAACCCCCTGCTCTGGCAATGCAGCAATTATACAGACAACCTAGTCAGCTTTCCAATTGCCAATATAACAAATGATTGAGGGTAAATTTAAGCAATTATACATTGAATACATGTGGCAATTCTACTATACCTTCTACCAACACCAGTTACACCGTCAGCCATTAACACAGATTCTTTTTAAATTTCTTTTTTCTTTATATATATTTCTATCTACATAGTTAGACCACAAAATCTCCCACACCAATTTCCAACCTTAATTTTTTCTTAGTAGTGTCGAATAGAAATCGGCTGTGTGTGTGTTTGTGTGGTAATATCTTACCCCAGACTGCAAATCTTTGAGTGTGTGTGTGAGGATGATGTTGAAGACAGCATGTGATCGACTGCTCTCCTCATTCATGTTGGTGGCAGCAACAGTGCGAGATTTATTCCCCTCTGACATCAGAGACTCAATGTCCTGATAGAATCAACAACAACAAATAAAAGAATCATTTTTGTTAGTCTTCTAATTTGACTCTGTCTGCTAGTCCTCTTCTGAAAAAGGAGTTCAGAATAACATACAGTACACTCTGCTTATTTCTATATTTGCTGACCATTAAGTTTTATAACTAGCCTCTTTCTAGGGTTGGGTGATGGGTAGGACTTCTGGGCAGAGTGCTGCCAATATGTGAGCGACACAGTTATAAATCCTCAACGTTTAAAGATGACAGTGAGAAGATATGCAAGTAAGACATACAAACAGTAGACAGAGTGATTGTGACCAGCCAGAATGTGACACTGCTGTACACTGGATATCATAAAGGCAAAATGAAAATTCAGTATCACTTGTTTAATATGAAAGTTTTTACCTTGTAGCTGGCCACTGCTAGTCGAGACAGCCCATCCACGTAGGGACCCAAAACTTTATGTTCCCTTACCCTCAGAGTTTGCCTACCCCTGGACATTGAATGAAAACAGAATGAAAACACAAACAACATGGTTACTCTTGACAAAAATGCTAATTGTGGAATGTCTTGGGGGTGGGAATAAAGACTCTGCTTCATTCTGGCAACTGCTAGATCTTCCCACAGTTTTTACAGACTTAGTTAGCACTTTGCTCACTGACTTGGACTCCTGTATCTAACTTCCTGCTGGCCTGAGAACTTCATCATTCTCTGATCCACAGCAAAGCGCATATGGCTGTCAGATGGTCTGCTTCTCTTTGACCCGTTTTACTGAGGTTAAAGGTCCTGTGGTGAGTGAGGGTCAAAGGTTATGCTGTCTGGGGCAGCAGACACAGACCTTCGGTGCTGATTTACTGCTGACCTGCTGGACATGAACTGGCCTTGATTAGAGACTGCAGGGCAGAAGGCTAATCTTTTTATCCACTGACCATAGCAGCTGGTGGTACCATAACACATAGCTAACTTTCTCCAGTTTATCAGCTAACTTGAGTTTCTGTTAGAGCTTAGATGCAGGAAAGACGGCACATTATTCTCTCCATTAATTGGTTAACCATGTGGTCTACAAAATGCCATAAAATAGTGAGTAATCCATCCAAAGTCACATTTTATGATGCCTTGTTTTTTCTAACCAGCAGTCCAAAACCCAAAGATATCTAATCTACAATGATCTAAAAAAAGAGAAAAGAAGTATCACGTCTTTGGGCTACTTTGGGGCATTTTTGCTGGACAATTACTTGATTGTCAAAATGGTTGCCGATTATTGTTTTGGCAACTGACTAATTAATAAATGGACCCATCATTGCAGCTCTAAAACATATGCTTAAAATGAAGTTCAGTGTCTCAGTGTTTAATGCCACGGCTCAGGTGGTAGTGCGGGTTGTCCACCAATCTTAAGCTTGGCAGTTCAATCTCCAGCCCCTCCATGTGCCAAAGTATCTTTGGACAATACACTGAACCCAGAGTTGTTTAATAGTAGGTGACTGCATTGCAGCTCTGCCACCACTGGTATGCGAGTTGGTGAATGGGAAACATATTGTAAAGGACTTTGTAAAGCCCAGTTCTAAGGCTCTAAGGTGCCACCATTGTGTTTAGGGCCTACATTATCCCTGTCCAGATGGATTTGAATTTGGAAATAACCCTAAGGTGACTGTAACTCAACCCTTCCTGGTGCTGCTGCTATAATGCAATCTCTTCAAGGATTTCACTGTAAAATAAACTGCAAGAAGCTGCATTTGCATTAACAGGATACTAACACTGTGAAGACAAAATTTGTATTGAAATGATACCAATATCAAAAAGGAAAGAGCATATTGTGTAAACTTGATTTCAATCTGGCTTGGGGAGGAGAAAGTAAATACAAATGCAACAGGTTAACAGTATTTTGTTTTTTAGCTTGCAGACGACAAAAACACTCTTTTGTTTGTAAAAGGGTTGGAAAATTAGGTAGGGGTCATACCCTTTGGGGTCGAGCAGATCGCGGACCTTCTCGTTGTAGATCTCCATGTAGGATACCTCGACAGTGAAGCTCTCCTCCTCCCGCTGTTCCTTCTGGGTTCGTTCAAACAAAGCACTGCACAGGCGCGGAATCAAGCCTGGCTGGTCCCCTGAACCCATCATTGTGTACGACTTTCCTGAACCTTGAAACACACACACAGATATGGAGGTGACCGACTGAAGCAGGTATAATCAATAGTAAAATACTGTCAGTGTGACAGCTGACCTAAACCAGTAAGAAACTAAAGCAAGGGTAGTACTTCTCATTTATTGTTCATTTAATATTCTACAGGTGTGAAAGTATTATAATATGATAAAAATGATTTCAACTGTGAAAAACAATCTTACACTGTACAAGCCATTGTGACTTTTGTGTAGACAGTGGATTTCAGATCTACGTTGGTTAGTGTAAAGATTATATGTGAATAAAGAATAAAATTTTCCTTTTACACCCTGTCAACATTGGACGTGTTTCTGTCCTGTTTTTCAGTATTCAGTCTGATGGAAAAGAAACTATGTGTCTAGGTATTTTAACCTTGGTTCAAAACCAAAGAAGCCTTTGGGATAAGAAGTGAAACATCTTCAAGAACCTGCATGGGACATCCAGTTGCTTTTTACTGAAGCTCATAGGTTGAACTTTGGTACTTTGTTCTTAGGAAGAGACAGTCTGTCCAATATTCCTGTCACAACACATCCACACTGACACTCCTCTCTTAATGATTTTAAAGCTTAAAGGCATTTTTCTATAATTTTTTTAAGTACATGAAAATCTTTTGTAGATTGCATCCAACCTCTCGAGTTAAGTAAAAACCCCTGATGTAAATAGGTTTGACATACAGTACTAGTCAAAAGTTTGAAGTCCTTCAAGACTGTTAGAAAACCATTCCAGAAGACAACCTCATGAAGCTGATTGAGAGAATGCCAAGAGTATGCAAAGCTGTCATCAAAGCTAAAGGGGGCTACTTTAAAGAATCTAAAATATAAAACATATTCTGGTTTGTTTAACACTTTTTAGTTTACTGCATAATTCCATATGTGTTCTTTCATAGTTGTGATGTCTTTAGTATTCATCTACAATGTAGAAAATAATTAGAATAAATAAAAACCATTGAATGAGAAGGTGTGTCCAAACTTTTGACTAGTACTGTAAATATATTCATTGTATTGATCGCAGAATAATGAGCTCTCACTGCAAATTACCAGTTTGTCCATAGGCAAAGATACAGGCATTGTAGCCCTGGAAGGCGTTGTGGAGAAGACTTTCCCCAAGGCACTGGAACACTACCTCCTGACCTGGAATGAAGTCACACAAACACAGAATCATTCTGTATGATTGTCTACTGAATATCTAGTTTTTTACAACTTGGAATTGCCTAAATTCTAAAATGATGTGGCATTTGTTGCAATATTTCTAATATGAATTAATCATTTTCATAAACTGACCTGCAAATTTTTCTGTATCCGTCTCATCCATGGACCAGAAACAATAATCATAAGCAAAGACCTGAGGAAACAGTGAAAGCAGCAGCAACAGCATGAGGCACACAGATCATCACCTTAAATTGCCATATATTTTGTGGCACTCAGTGTTCATACATGTAAGATTGAAGTTTACATTCAAACAAGCTACCAAACAGTTTGTCTCTTTCAAAAGCTAAATATCACCTTTCAAATGAGAGTTGGGTAGGAGATATAATCTAGAGGTTATGACTGTTACCAATTAATAATGTTAGGTTCAACTACCTTAAAACTGAAAAACAAAGTTGGACAAAAACTACTTTTTATCACTCAAAATAGTGCAGTAATAGCACGTGGTTTGTGTTTTGCATTATGTGAATTTTTCAGATGAGAGAAAAGAAGACTGGGGGAAATACTGACATTAGTAAAGTGAACTGGCCAAAAACATTAAAAGTTTCCAAGGAACAAGAATTGCTTAAGGGCTTAAAGTTAGCACATTAAACAAGACTCTTCTGACAATAAAAGTTTTGCAAATCATTGCATATGGTTCCACACAGCTCAAAAACTGAGTTGAAGAAATACAGCAGCGTCTTTGTTCAAACACTGAGACGATTCACAACCATGGAATTAAGTCGGCGCTGGAAATGTGTGTGTTTGTGCCGTTACCTTGGACTGACTCCTGATGATGTTGGGAGGGTGAAGGTCCGCGGGAACATATGGGAAGACAGAAAGGTGACATTTAGTGTACATTAAATAGGATGCAGTATGTTGGCCATTCAGAGCTAACATTTGTATTCTGTGCCCTAAGCAGAAATGAGAAAGAAAGAATCAGGAAGAAAATATCTACATGAGTGGGCACAGACAAACAGCAAATTAGAGCCACTGGCTACAGGCTTTCCTTGTTTTCACAATCACTTTAAGGCACAAATGAATATCATCCTTGTGTGTGTATGTAGCTTGTTTACATGTTGTTTGTCACATGTCAAAAACAACTTCTCAGGGCATTTGGTAAGGGTGTGTCTGTGGGTGTCACAGTAGGCACAGCATTCATCCCTGAGGGCTTGGTGAATTGTTCCAGTAAATGTTTTTGTGTGGGGGTGTGTGTAGGACAGAGGGTGGAGAGGGCTGATGCTAAAGCTGGCAGAGGGTTGAGATTGTGTGTGGTGGCATCAGATGATGGCATAAAAAGGTTACTAGGTCGGCGTCACGCACAGAAAGTGATGTGGGGGGAACTGCTGCTGATGAAAAGAAAAAAAACACTGACATTTGAAAACACAGTGAATTACCCCCAATATTTGTGTGATCTTTTTCTAAAAAAAACTAAAGAAATACATGCATAAGCAGGGACAAACTACACACATGAACCATCATACAAACACATTGGTATTAGGAGCATCTAGCCAACAGCCATGTCCTTTAAATGTGATTTCCTCAGCACACAGACGGCCATTGCCATCTGGTTTCCTCAGCATAGGAGGAAATGTCACAGCAGCCAGACCAAGCTAATGTAAGAGTGTTTTATGAAACTGAAAGACAAGGGACAATGATGGGAAAGCATAAAGTTACAGAAACATAAAACCCTAAAACCTCGGTGTCCTTGGGTGTCATGAAAGGCGCCTTTAAAGAAAATGTATTATCATTCTTATTATTAAATTTATTGTCTTGTACAAATTACATAAACTACAGGAGAACTATTACACTACACTGCCAGGTATGTTCTCAGACAGATTTGCTGATGTGAGAACTGTACATGTCTGAGTACCCCACCTACAATTAAGCTAATACATAATTATTATACCTCATTCATATTCATCTGTTGTTTGGATGTGGTTAACTGTGATGGCACACCTTTTATGACCATAGAGGTAGCATGGCTAGATTGCACGTGTTTACACATGTGCATAAATTTAAGGATGTATGTATTTTCCTTACCATATATGTAGACACCCAAATCAGTACACACAGATCCACATGCATGTCCACCACCCACATCTGTGTCAGCTTTAAAGTATGCATAAGAGCTTAGATTCATTCCCTACCACCACAACAACATGCATGATCTTCATTGCAAAAGAGGTCATGAGTAAGATCTCATCTACCCGAAGCTAGTAAATCAAGGATGGAGTAAAGGTACTTGGAGTCAATCTGTCAAACCTCTAAGATCAGCTCCAGGCATCAAGACGAAAAAAAGAGTGACACCAGCTGGAGATACATTGTTATTTTGAGCCACTGTGTGCTGTCAACCAACAATGTACCTATGCTAATGTCTGACAGGCTTTCCTATTAGTGTGCCAAACTTGCAATTAACTTGTAAGTAAAGAGCAATTTTTATTAGAGTGTGAGAGTCATTTAGTGGGTACTTTCAATCACAAGATGACTGAACTAGTCACTAGTTTCTGTTAGTGACTCATTCTAACATTTAGCACAAACAGAACCTATGGAAAACAGAGTCAAGTGTTTCTGTATAAACATTTTGTCTAAGGTCTAAAATGGTCTTGATTTTTTCTTCTGTTTAATTCACTTTAACTTTTTCCCTTGTCATCTTCTTCCTTCATCAGTGCAGTGGTGGCCCCACCCACAGGGTGAGGGTCGCTGTCAGTCAAAGAGCTGTGTCAAGACCAATGATGAGGCCAGAGGTAAGAAACCGCTAGCAGTTTATACACCCACACACAGACATACTGTCCTCAAGAGGATCCTCCACTGATGACATTCATTCTAAAACAGATTATTTGTTAGTGCTGAATGTCCGACTTCATATAATGACCTTGACCTACCCCTTATGCTTACCTTGTGCCTTAGCTTATTTATTTATTTATTGTTTAAAAAACGTCTTCAGTCTACATATTTAAAACTCATACTGGCCCTCATAAAGACAGCAGTGCGAGAACACACACGCATGCACGCGCAGCACACACACACACACACACACACACACACCTGTTTCCTTTTACCCATGCACATTCTTTATAAACCACCAAAGCTGCAGTTCTTGCACAAACCAGCCTGCAATCTGTAACACTTCATATTTCAATGACGTTCCACTGCTGACATGCTTTACTGTGAGGAGATTAATGCACGGCAATTCTTATCTGCAGTCTGACTGATTCCAGCAGTGAATCAAATCAAGACACAATTAAGGCCTTGTCTACACTTTTTTGTTTTTGACTCTACAGAGTCAGTGTATGTGAGAGGTTTTAACATCTAAAAGTTAGAAGAAAGTTGCCCAAAATATATTAATATATGATAATAAACTGTTTATGACAACCTGATTTCCAGATTTTTGGTTTCTCTGACTGTTCCTCTCAAGGCCTTCAGAGCATCCTACATGCCCACTATCTACCCGCAGCCGTATCTCCACTTCAGGGATGAAACCAGCATGGCAGGTTTTGACGTACACAATGATGACAGCTGTCATGGTTGCTTCAAAGGCTGCAGGCGAGAAGGGTCGCCAATGTATTGCACTCAGACGACCATTAACGAAGCTAGAGGTCCCACTGACCAATGAGAAGGGAGAACGAGGCGGTCAGGAGAGCTGTGAACCCGCCTCCCTCGGTCCTCAAACACTTCTATTCGTCCCTCTTCTCCTCTGCCTGCTCCTCCGCTCTGATCGCCGTCATTTAAAAAATAACATAATGCATGGTTGCTTCCCCCCTCCTCTCCCTTTCTCCGTTCTTGCATTCTTTGTTCTTTCTCTCTTGGACTGTACCATCCGTGGCTATGTAGGGAGGAGCGAGGAGTGGAGGATGGAAAGAAGGCTGAAGGTAGCCAGGGGGTTTAGGGAGGAGAGAGGCTGGGCTTGAGACTGGAATGTTAAGCTGAAGCACAAAGGGCATCAAAGAAACACAGTACATACTGATGACACATGACATGCTCGTGCAATAGGTCCTCACCCACTGAGAAAATGGTTACATGGTAGACAGCTAGTGCTTATCCTCCTACATATGTAAACTGTATCTTCCAGGCACCATAACGTAGGTTATCATATCACTGTTCACAAGGTGTAGCAGTTGACAAATATGCACTGAACACCTGTATTCAACACTTAGAGTAAATGTTGTCTATCAGCCTACTAATCAAATTGTCAAATGCCATGGAGGCAATGTCAAGACAGGATGCAGAGCAATCTGCTGTTTCCCCCAGTCATTCATTCTTTGCTTGCTTTCAAACTTAAATTCAGACATTTAACAAAGAACCAGGCCTACAAAATATAACATTTGAATGGTTAATGTTAGCCATCTTGCCATCATTGGCCAGTTTAACGCAGAGCAAATTTGACCCACTTCCTAGTTAAAGTGCCTTGATATGAACACTGACATTCTTGCTCCCTATTCTAGATATTTAGGCCAGAGACATAAAACTCAACACAAACCTGAGCTCCATGCCAATTTCACAGACTCAGCCTTCCACCATTTCACACAGTCAGGCTCACTACTGAGAAAAGCAGCATATTTGAATAGTCTGTTACTGTGCAACTACAATGGACTTACAATCCATGGTTGGAAAATCATACTACATGGGCAGTGGTGACTATGGTAGCCTCCTCACATATTTGTGAGAGGGCCTGGTGCATTTTCCCTCTAAAGTTACTACACAGCTGAAGAATTGTAGATTTATTGATGAGCTTCCATTTTTACTCGTTACCTCCCCACTACAGCTCAGACAATCTCAATTAATGCCCATGTTGTTCATGGAAAAGTCCAACATTTAATCTGCATTTGCGCTGCAGTTGTTTCATGTCAACAACCTAAGAAAATTAAGCACATTCTCACCCATTTTGCATATATTTTTACTCATGACTCTCATTTTCTGACAACAGCTTATGAATGCAATTTTGTTCAGCACCTGACTCAGAAGTTTCAGATGTCCGAGCTCCTGCCTGAAATGTACGACACAATGTTACAAGCATGTGTTGCAAAATGTTCACATACTTTTTTTTAATTTAAATTTTAGAAACTGATGTTGTTAACTTAGTGGTGTCAGGTGTTCAAAGCCCCACCTGAGCCTGACTAAGTGACTTGGACTTCACCAGTGGGTCAAGTTGCTGACCTTAACACCAGTTCAGACAAAGTTCAGAGAAGGAAGAGTCCAGCCAGTCTGGCCTGTGAATGAATGACTGACTCTTCCCTTCATTTCTAACCATGTCATGATGTTACTGGACTTTAAGATACTCCCACCACATGGCTGGTACCAACTGGACTGTTTAAGCACTTCACATCAGTTTACATTCAGATATCACCCTCTATATTAACAGAAACAATGTAAATCCTTCCCTTCAAAAACAGATCTTAGGAAGCACAATAAAACCACACAAGCATACACAAGAAAAACTGTCCTCAAACATATGCTGATGCACACACACACAAAGGCTCCAACATCAGTTCAAGATATGGGGCCGCACAGCTTCTTTTGTGTATCGTCTTGGAAACCAAGCTGCATGTGTTTGCTTCGCCGACATCTGACAGAAGACAGATCTTTGTCACAGTGTGCAGTGTGTCAACATCCAGCTTCACTAGTCCAACGCAAACAGCCTCAGGTCATCACGTAAACCACAGTGTGAGATCACACGGCTGTGGAGAGGTTAGCTGTCAGCTTATCAGGCAGACCAGTACAAAGTCCCCCAGCAGTGCAATTCAGGCTCTGGTGGTACAGACATCCCATGTCCTTTCAAAGAGATTCAGAAATCACACACGCAAGAGCATGTAGGGTGCCAAATAAAAAGTATGATGTACAGTAAGACAGCAAAGACACTATAATAAAAACCTATGTGAAACTTGGCTGTCAGTGTGCATGCAGAGAAGTACATCATATCTTTAATTTTATCTTGCTGAGTCATTTATAAGCGTTATTTAAAGAAAGCAAACGCTGAAACTTCATCAGACAAGATCACCACTACAGTGAGTCACTGGGAGTTGCAGAGTAAGAGACTAAAGTCTGCTCTGCTAAGTATGTGTTGCTGGTGGAAAAACTGAATCAGATCCACAACGGATGGCTAACAAGTGAAAAAATAAGGACCTTAAAATTAAGTTCTTTAAAGTATTCATGGTTGGGAATTACACTGCAAAAATAGTCAGTCTGATTAAGTAAGGCACAGAATGTCACTTGAGTCCCATATTTGAAAGTGGAAAGAACTTTGTGTGTTAAAAAAATATATATTTTAAAAATCTAATAATTTTATAATTCATTATTTAATTCTTGTCCTGGAGCTCAGGCTGGTAACAGGACATTTTCCACTGTAGAATCTCTTACAGACAATAAGTCTGTCAGGCTGAATGCATTTACTAACCAGGAGTAAACATTTTCAGATTGAAGTTCTTCTTCCCAGCTACCATTACATATCTGATCAGAATACAAGTTCAGAACAGCAGCTCATAGGAATGTTTTCTTCCCATTTGCCTGGATAGAAAATGGTTTCTGACAGCCTAAGAGAAGGAGAAAATCCTTCATTTGTATTTAAACAGAGCTAATCCTGAGCTTCAGCAACAACTCCTCTCAAAAACACCAGTGTAGATGTTTTTGAAAACTGCCTCACTGCAGAGATTAGAAGTCTAGTGCAGCAACAGGTGAAAATACAAGGCAAAAGTAAAGGTTCCATAGCAGATGATGAACAGATTTCACTCCATCACTACATGCTTGACTTTGAGTGTAGCAGTTGCACAGGGGTTTGTTACACTCAATGACAAGATTTTAGGATGTTACAACTCTGGAAGTTTACTTTATTGGCAATTATTTTAGCTTTCACTGAAACTATCACCGGATAAATGGTACAAATACATGCTTTCATTACTAAGTAAACCACCAGGAGCATGAGGGCGTTTAAAAAGTGGCCTGCTACGCTGCCACTCTGGCCTCTGTTGTTGGTCAGAAAGTAGCCATGAGTTAAAGATATAGAGTTAATTATTTGTCTTTTGCTTAAATGAGAATGTACACCTTCCTCTATCACTCCACTGATGCTACATTGTACTACCCTGAAGTACAAAATCTATCACCTCTCTGTATGTGTCCAGCAGAATTTGCTCCATCTATGTTTTGGAGCCGCATGTCACATTACCTCTGACCCAGGACATCATTCCAAGAGTAGCAAGCAAATGCCATAGACGATTTTCAGATTAGCCTTTTATTCCTTTGTTCCTTTGTATCTTTGCTGAAATTACAAAATGGTCAGATTGAAATGCCAAGGACAGATTTATGAAGTAAAATAAATTTAGATGGAAGTAGAAATACACTATGTCCCAAAAGCACAGCAGGATGCTTCTTTCAGTTGAAGGTAATCTGGGAAATGAAGCTCATTAGATAGATTAAAAAAGATTGGTTGACAGAATCAAACATTTATAAAATGAGTAATTCAGTTTTTAAAATAATAGGGAACCCTCAGAAATGGTTAATACAACAATCATTATGGAAGACCTAACACATGTAAATATAATAATAATAATTATTATTAATTATGAACCAAATATCTAAATTTTCTTCCTATCTATTCTTTTTTATTTTTATTTTTTGGGGGATAGTTTTTCACATATTTATTGACAGAGAAAGAGAGACAGGGTGAAAGGTGGTAGAGAGGAGAGAGACATGCAGTAAAGGGTCTTGAGCCGGACTCAAACTCATGACCGCTGCTGGCGACCTGTGCCCACATGGTATCGCCTTAACTCAGCGAGCTAAACGTCTGCCAAATTTTCTTCCAATTCCATTGTTTTGTTATATAAAAATACCTCTCTTTCATATTCAATCATTCTATTTGGCTTCATCCAAGTTTGTTGAGTTATGTTATTTTAATAAGCCAAGAATCCTAGAAATTTTGTGAGTTGGTTCAAGATGGACATCTTCTATTACGGCGTCAAGGGATCAAGTTTTTGCAGATAAGTCACATAGATACAGACGAGGTTTGGATTCAGTCAGGAAACTGCACTCACTTTTCTTTGCAGATTATCTATTGCGGATCCGTCTTCCCAGTTTTATAGAAAGGGAGTCCCAATAACTCGGTTAGCTTAAGCAAACAATATGCACCTGCAACAGCCTAATTTTATTGCATGCATTCTCTATGCACCCACTCAAGTCTTTCTCAAGCTTAACAACCAATTAAAATGCTGAGTTAAAGATAATCCCCAGTGTAAACATTATGTCACTGTGAACTGGACCCAAACAAACAAAATGAAAACAGCATCTGCACACTGAGTGCAGCAGTCACTCAGCCCATCCTCCTGTCGCTTCCTCGCCCCTTTGTCACTGAGAGACAGACAGAAAAACTACAGCTCTGCTCTTGTTCAGTCCACCATAAAAGTCACCAGGGAAAGTTTATGGTCGACAGATGCTCGAGTAAATGAGCCTTTTTCCCCCTCGTCCATCTTCTCCTCACTCAAGGAAGGGGTTTCATGGTCACCGGCAGCGACCCGAAGTTAACCTCCCCCTGTGTTGCTATGGAAACGGAAGAGTTGAGAAAAAGGGAGGAAGCCAGGCAGTGGGAAGTTACGACTTGACGGAGTGAGGAAAGAGAGGAGCGGAGTGGAGTCTGTCTTTTCATGTATCATTGTCTCTGTCTGCCTGCATCCCTTTCTTGAAGACACCTCTGACACACACAGAAAACACACACGCTGCTGTTGTCTGCTGCTGAAGCTCAGCCCGAAGCCAACATTATTCACTGCTTCTGATCTGGCAGTCTGCAGTCAACTCCACCAGTCACAAAGAGATCAGCACAGCTGGCTTCCTCCAAGATGGCGGGTCACTAGTCAGGCATGGCCTAATAGCAGATTTTGAACCACTATATAATTACGTTCAACAAAAGACTGTTTAAAGTTGTAACAGCCTTTTCATTGCAGTTCAGATGGATTATCTCACAACCTACCCTCCAGAGTTATTTTTGTAACTGTGTTTGATGTATCTGTCACTACTCCAACATTCCCTCACTCAGACAACATTTAACAACACACACACACACACACAGTCCTGTTCTGTCCAGTACAACCAAATCTAATACATCTGAACGCATCCTTCATTGCTGGGACTGAAAGACTCCAGACTCCAAATACAATTTAGCATTCCCCACTAACAGCAACTAGTTAACAAGATGAGACAGATTAAAGGCTGAGAGAAGGATACAAGTCCAAAATAATCTAAGCTGAAATCCACCTGTCTCAAGGAGGCCCAACAGGTGGTAAGTCAGCTTTCTGCCAAAAACTACATCATGGGGACAAAGGAACATTCCAAACTAATCTGAGAGATACCAAGTAGGAGGAAGATACAAGAACTTTCCAAAGGCACTGCATAGCTCTCAGATCACAGAAAGCACCAAAATTAATGACAGCTGTAAATCAGCATGAGTGTCTCTATGTAGGCAACACAAAGGGGGGTAACTGACAGTTCATAAGAATCTACAGAGGTTCATGGCTGAGAGTATGACAATCATTGTTGTTAATCTGACACTGTGGAACTCTTCCAGACTATATGTTTTTACATTTTGTCACAGCTGAACTATTAAAAGTATGCCATGGTTCCTGTTTTCAGTCAGCTCATAAATCACAACCATCTTTGGATACCGCTGACACAGAATAAAACTTGAAAATACACCGAGTTCTGGAGTTATAAGCTTTATGTTTTAGATTTTTAGATGTTTTTCCACAGTGGGCATTGGAGATGACCTGTTAAATACATTACTCTAATGTCACACAAACAGGTAGCATTTCAATGTGAACTGTCCAACAACTATTTCAACTGAGACCTGCGCAGGAATGTAATCTGTCCCCCTCATGAAAACAAAATCTAATATAATGGTCTCTTGAATTAGTTACACAAATAAAATAAATCAGTTATGGACACAGAACTTATTCACACTATCAATGGACTCACCTGGAGTCTCCCTTTCCAAGGTTCGATCCTGCAGGTTGGAGGATCGTCTGGTTCTTCACCATCTCCACAACACATTTAGTGTTTAGTTCCTTTTCTGTGGATCAGACAACATATAGAGTCAGCATTCAGGGTGCTAAAATCCACAACCTAAGCACGCTAATCACAACACCAATTTACAAGCACAAGTGATAGTGACTGAAAAACTGTTTTGCACTCTGTATGTTCGTTGATTGACAAACTTTTACAAACATTGGTCTGATGGTTACTTCTTCTTTCCATTAGTGATCAAGAAGGAGCTAAATAACAAAACAAACAACAATAATATCCTGTGGAACATCCGGTGAGCAGGATGGTAAAGACACACTCTAAAAATGACCTTTTACCTTGGACTAGCTTTGGGCTAGTCAATAAAACAGGACTTGTCCAGGATGACACACACACACACACACACACACACACACACACACACACACACACAGAGAGAGACACACACAGAGACACACACACACACACACACACACACAGAGACACACACACACAGAGACACACGCAGACACACAGGCACACACACAGGGCCTGTTTGAGTCATGATGCAATACTTGGTCTTTGGAACACCAACTGGTTATTTCCACCTCAGCATAAGGAGGGGTCCGAATGCTTTGTCCACTCAGGTATTTGTCGCAACAGGATGCTGAAATCAGCATACAATGCTGCCCACTGAGGCTATTTCATTAGTTAGTATTGCCAACTACAATTTCACTGCCTCATTAAAAAAAGAAAAAAAAAGAACTATGCGTATAAATTGAAGCTATACATTACTACAAAATGCAAAAAGATACGTCATAAGCACAAAACTTCAGATAAATATATGTCTGGTTTTGTTTTAAAGCATAAACAGTTACACATTACATTAGGTTTAATAGAAGCCTTGCTGTGAAAGTAGCCAGCAGAAGCACTGGAAAATAACATGAACCGCAATGAGGCTGCTAAGTCTCTCCATTCATCTGTGTTGCCTCAGAGACCTTATGATGGTTGTCTACACACAGGCTGGGTGCTGCCAGTCTGCCCAAGGCATCCAGTGTCTGGCACAGCTGGTGATGCATTTAAAAAAAAAGCACTTACCAGTAGGAGAATGCCAGTATTTAACTGGTGAATGCTAGGGCCACAGAGTCCTAAATGTTTTTAGCAGCCAATTACAACTCATGCACTTTATTACTGCAATAAAAACTACAATGTAACTGTGTGGTTACGGGCTACAAAACACCGAATAACCATAATAATAACACAGTTTCTTTTTAATAGAACTGGTCACTATCCATGTGTGAACAGATGATTATCTCTACCATCAGGAAACGTTTTTGAAACCACACAGCAAAACTCACTGATACATTTTTGCTTTTAAACCTAGATGATAAGATAAAGGTGGGATCAGAATTACACCCATGTGTTCCCCTGGCAGGGATATCCTCTTCCATTTTGGTCCCCTCTACAGAGAGGTCAGAGGTCAGTGCTAGAACAGCGCTCCTTCAGCTCCAAATCAGTGTTTGCTCAAGGACACTTACTGATAACAAATACGGTCCTTCAACTGCAGGACCTTGTTCAGGCTCCCATGAAAACAAGCATCCGTCCTGCTCTACTGGCCTCAAAAGGCACCAGAATTTACACTGAGCTTTTCTAAAAGATGGAATGCATGCATTACTACAAATATTCACAGAAAGACACATACAAGTAACTACCTAATTTTAAAAAACCTCAAATTCATATCTGGCAATGTTGTTACACATGTGCAAAGATTACAAATTAATTTTTAAATCTTTTCTGACAATTTGTTTCTGGCAACGCCAGTGTATTTATGGTCTACAAAATCATTCCAATTATTTTAGACTAATAAACTCTCACTACAGAATTATTCAAATCATCTGGTACAAATTTGTTTGTTTTTTTCATACTGCAAATTAAATCAGAGAAAAACAAATTATCACAAGGTCAGTTTTTTTTCCGACATCGTGCAGGTTGTACAAACAGACTCCAATAGACAATCATGAAATGAAACAGATGGCAGTTAATAATCATTTTCTTCATTGTGCAGTAGGCTTGCCAGAACATGCAAGGATGTCAATCATCAGCAAATGTGTTAGGACAGGAAAAGTGTTTTGTGGTTTCAATTCCGTTCTTCAACAAGAACTGTCTAAAGCAGCATTACACAAGTGTCACTGTATAATATGAAGGCCTTCAGTTGCTTTTTTCCAACCAAGACATGACTGCTGTAGAGTGAGATGGACACATACAGTATAATCGACTAGTCACGGTGAAGCAGACAGCTGCTTACCATGTGCCAAATGCTGCAAGCTTTTCAACAAACAATGTACTACTCAGGGTTGAGTAGAGAGTATAGAAGACAGCAATTCCATATATACCTTTCCTCACTGTGCAATGATCTCACCAGATGACAACTTATGGCTTAAATTATTAAGTATGGATGCGTTACATGCTAAACATTACATGGCCATACCTGCCCACTCTGTTTCAGCCAAGAGTATTCCAAACTGCTTTGTAGATGGCCATCAGGCTTTCGTATGTTTTACATATTTATTCTTACATAATTAGCATGGGCTTCTTTTCCTACCAACACATGCAAATGAACATTTTATTTGGATGTCACAAGCTTGTTACTTGCTCAAGCAGACAAGTGTAACTTAAAAGCTACAGTCAAAATCTGAATGCCATCATTTTCCTCCTGAGGACACAAAAGGGAATCCCAACCTGAGCAGTTCAACATTTCATGGGAGGATAGGCTGTAGCTGTTCAAAACAAAAATATTGCTCATTTCAACTAAAACCACGTGCTACTGAGCCTGAACGCTACTGTTCCTTGCAGGAACACAGGGGTAGAGCCATGGAAACTAGGTATCAAAGGTCAGAGGACCTGAATCACCCTCCAATTCTTCTGCTGT
This sequence comes from Dascyllus trimaculatus, assembly GCA_024666655.1. Lineage (NCBI taxonomy): Eukaryota > Metazoa > Chordata > Actinopteri > Pomacentridae > Dascyllus > Dascyllus trimaculatus. The sequence goes on along the minus strand of CM045445.1, from coordinate 4,378,162 downwards.
CAAGGACACTACAAAGAAAAAAATGTGGGGTGAGCCAACAGAGACTCAATGTCAAAAGACAGTGAGTGCAAAAGAACAAGATAAAGTTAAACAGGGATACTGACACAGGCATGGAGGGATTTAGTGAGAAACTTTCTGTTCTGCCTTCTCTTCTTTCACTGCTTACCATATTACCCATGTGCCACAGGTGCTACAGCTGTACTTCCTGCTAAGCAGAGAGGAAAGTTTGATGCAATATAGCAGAGGGGATATATGTGCCCATTGTTATCTGCCTCTCGTTGCTCCATAACCGGCTCCTACTTTCCACTGGCCTTTCCTCCTGTCCTTCTCTGGGCTGCCGGTGCTGAGGTTTGGCACAACAGGCCTGACATCAGCCAGGAAGCTGACTGGCCATGGTGTTGCCGTTGCTACGCCTGAGGTTGCTCTGTTCTTCGAAGGCCACAGCCATGGTAACATAGAGCCTTATGCAACGTTAGCAAACGCTCAATAAGACTCACTCCCTTCCTGCTTTTGTCCAGCTGAGCAGCTACACCACCTCTTCTCCTCAACCTGGGATACATGGGGACAGTGGCCTCGAGGTTCAAGAAGCCAGCTTATTATTTCAGAATTGCAGGTCTGAATCACCACAACAGCTGGGGAAATGTGAGTGAGGAAAGTGCTCTCCCTTAGCTACAGCCACTGTGCCCTGAAGAAACTGTCTGACAGTAGGAGCCAGAGGAAGAATTGTGACTAAACTGACCAGCTCAAAGGTGTCAGTGTGGGGAGACCTAAATAACAAGTAACGGAAACAAAAAATAATGTAGCAAGTTTACTAAGGGCTAGTTTGATTGTCACATGATAGAATACTTCTTTGCCCACTCAGAGCTGATTTTGTTTGGGTGGATATATGAAATCATAAAAATATTATATCAACACTGGTAGATTCGGACAGAAGTGCAATTCAGAGAGTGGCACTGTTTGAAAGGCACCACTGAAAACGTGGCACCGCTGGTTCCAACATCGTTCCCACTGCCTTCAGCAAGTCATCAATTTCCCTGCTTGCATCCTTTCACCAAAATCATGATTGGTTTTTCTCAATGAGTAATGGAAGATGCATGTATGGAAAGGGTTTTAAAGAACTAGCGTGCAGGACTTAGGGTGTGTATTGACACAAATGGACTACAGTATTCATAATTACAGTTTCATTAGTGTATTATCACCTGTAACTACAAATCAATGTGTTTTCTCAGCATAGAATGAACCCTTCATATTCACATAGGGGTCAGGTCTTCTTCCACAGAGTCAGCACATGTTGCATCACCACGTTTCTACAGTAGCTCAGAAAGGATAAACTAAATACTGGCTCTAGAAAAGGCCTTTCAAGTTTTTTACCATAAAGTACAGCCACTGCAGGTTCACCTACAAAAGGGAAGGTTGAAGGAGTTGGTTGCAATCTGAAATCTCACTGCTACATGTCACCAAATGCTACATGCTGGCTGTTTAACTGCATAGCATTGCAACTGTGTTCACTTTGAAATGGCAGTGTGAGGCCTTTAACATGGTTGAATAAATAACCTGTTTTCAGGTTAATGAATCAGGTGGGCAGCTTGTTATCATTACCTGTCAGTTCAGAGAGCTCAGTGGAAACAAAAAAAAATAGATGAGGGCATGCTGGGATTTGATTTAGATGCTCAGATACAAAAAATATAAACGGGATGTGACCAGAGCAATGTATACACAGTAAGTCCCTGCCACTATCAATCAAAATGCATGTGATCGGTGACAGAATTCCCTTCAGAGCTCATCGGCCCCTTCTGTTTCACCAACCACATAGCAACAGTCTTGTAAATTAAAAATATCTGGAGCCAACTACCTCATGGCTGTTGGTCAAAATCAGAAATACAACAGATATTTGTATGTCCAAGTCAAACATCTAACCTTACAACGAGCCATCACTGAGACTATCTTCTCGACCACAGTTTCTATCAGAGTTCATGGTAAACCCCTGCCTGTGGGAACAGAGTGCCGATCCACTGCCTTAATCTTGTGACCGACATCTCCAGCTCAGAGGGAGTAGACGGACTGACACACGTGATTCATTCTGCTGGTTGTCGGTCAACCACTCTGCCTCAGCAGCCCTCCTCTTCCATTCACTGGACACATGGTATCCCACGGCACAAACACGACTTGGCAATCGACCAGGAAATGTCATCTGTGCCTTCTTGTGTGCAGCACTGGAAATCTGGAATATAATTGACCGGAGCACTTGAGCGTGCATTAAGCTTTTGTAACGCTGTGCATTTGTTATCCAGGCTTTTCTAAAATTGGAATAGTAGACACACAGCAACCAAGTGATACCACTGAACACTTATGATAGCATAAGTCAGAATCTGTTCTGAACAGACATCATTACTGTGCAGCTTCATATCACCAAATGACACTGAGTGCATGGATGCTCCAACATCGCTTGGTCAGACTCTGACTGACTGATACTGTTCTTTTTAAATTATATCAACCAAAAACATATGTGTGATGATGATTACAGGAAATAAACCAATGAAGTCCACTACTGGCATCTCCGTCAACCAGTGAAGGAGACGAAGTTACTAGACTTTCTAATGTGGATCTCACACAGCAGCTTGACTTTAAATCTGGCTGGATGGCAGGCAGCCATCAGGGAAGCCCGATGGCAGCACTGTACAAACATGTGCCATCCAGACCAGCCAGGCAACAGCTTTTTTTTTTAATCTGCAGCAGCTCATTTCACTAATGGGTGGTGATTTCTGACTGCCTTCCCATTCTCAGGAAATTAAACCAGGACTACTTAAGTCAGGCCAGCCTCCTGTAGATAATGTTACTGTGAGATGCAGTTTGTTTCGAGTTAACCTGAGGGAGTCCATGCATCACTCAAGTGTGAGACAGCCTATCACCAAAATATCTCTTCGATATTAGTGTATTCAACATGATATTCTGGCATTTGGTGTGTATATATCATGGAGTCTAACAGTATGTAATGGACGCAGTCTCCCTGTGCAGGATTATTTGGAGTCAGTGTGTGAATAACAGCCCAAATGTGAGCAGACTGAAGCCCCTCACCTCTCCTGTTCATGGGCCGTACACGAACAGCCACCTTGACATTGGCGTCGTCCAAGCTGGGCTCCCCCATGCTGACTCCTCACCCAGGCAGGGAAAGCAGCGCTGATCCTAAATAAATCAGCTTTTTGGCTGAACAATCATCAAAAATCCTGGAAATGTTGCGCTAGCCGGACTGTCGGCCAGCTAGCCTCTCTCAGCTTTGCTCCATAGACCAGGCATGTCCACGGAAAAACAAAAAGACTGGGCAGAATCCCGCAGGAAGCCAGCCGCCGCTTATTTTCTTCTTCTGTTCATATTCCAGGCTCGTTTACATCCACACAGGAGTGGCGGCTGGAAGGCAAAGGACAAATGTAAATTAAGCAAGATATTACAGCAGCTGGGGCTTGTGACAGAGCAAACATATGCTATCAGCAAGGGAGGAAAACGGGCTAGCCAGCTAATTTGCCAGGCAAACTGAAGGGGAGCAGCAGCAGAAAAGGAGCAAGTTTTTCACCGTTTCCTTCCATCTCACTGCATAACATCCCGGGACAGTGCCCAGCCTTCGAGCTACATACCTCGGTGGATTCATGACAGAGGTGACACCGTTAACCTAAAAGTACAACCGAGAGAGATCCGCACAAAACTGTCTGGCGATGAGCTACAGCCTCCCAACGGAATCCACTGTTCTCCTCCGTGTCGAGCTGCAAACAGCGAGCAGCATCCGCCCTTCCGGAGCGGGTCACCTTCACATTAACAGCGCAACTCATCTGTCAAAAAGTTCTGCTAAAGCACTGCGGGGACAGAGGCTCGGTTGAGAAAAAGAAGAACAACGTTTTGTACACCTTTATAGCTATAACAGTGCTTGGTCAATTACACTTAGTACTGTCGGTGTGTTATTTAACGCAGTATAAGAGAACACGGTAGGAGGCTGCGTCGGCTAACTTCTGCTTCCACTGTGATTTTAAACCAACTGCTAACTTCACTACAGATTCATTATATATAATTGTACATTTTTTACTCCAATTTCTTCGTTTCAATTTGTTGGAATTGTCTTTTTAGCATGTTCACGGAGCTTTTCTGAGTTTTGTGCTTTTAAGTTCAGTCCTAACTAAGCGGTTCCCCCCGGGGGGACGACAGTATGCCAGCCCAGCCAGGAGCGTTAACGGCAGAAAGCACCGGCAGCTACGGCTCTGACTCGGTTAGTAGGAAGTCCTCTAATAGCTGTACACTGTATACAGGGGAATAAATAAAATAACGACTAATGTCACTATTTTTTGAATAAAACGTAAAAAAGCGCTTGTTACCAGATGTGTTCAGGACCCCGTTCAGTCACGCGATACTTCCTCTGTCCACACGCCAAGTTAAACACAGTAAACGTACGTCTTCCTGTAGTTCTCAAAATAAAAGCTGGCAATTCAAGCCAGAAATTAGGGCCCGAGCACTAACAGTGCGTAGGACCCTATTTTTTTCAGGGAATTATTTTTCGTCCAAAACAGTCGCCTTTTTGAGGGCCAAAACATGTTCAAAACTCATGAAAATTTGCTAACAAATCAGAAGTGGCAAAAAATTTGATATTTTATGAGGCTTGCACATGTGTGTGGCAAAATGGCTCTATAGCGCCCCCTGCAACATTTGTAACATCTACTACATGTAGAGTAGAATCTTTCTGGACGTCACATAAGCTGAAATCAAATGACTTGGTTGGTCTCCATTAAAATAAAACAGAGTACATGTTTTAAATTAATTTCTTTTAATGGGAAAGAGCTATGTGTGAAACCCAATAAACATTTTTCAAAGATAAATTAATATGACAACAAAAAGGGTAGTTCTTATATAGGCAATATGATATAGATAAGATCAGATCAGATAAGATGAGATAGAACTTTATTATTTCAAATGGAAATTCTTGGGACAGATATAGCTCAGAAAAAATACAATAACATGAGGATAAATGCAGTATGTAATAGAAAAGTAATATGATATGGCTATGATAAATTACTGTGTTATTCCATCTAAAATCATCAGGGGCCTTCTGTTTGACCAGCTCATAAACTATAGATACTTAAAATGGGATCTGTGAAACTTTAGCTTGACACATCAAAAATTTCCCAAGATAATGTTTCAACCTCAATTTAGAAAATATAATATATCCACATTTTCATGATAAAAATCTCTGGTCAATCAGGGATGGTCCAGCAGAAATTGTTTGAAAAATGTAAATATTTGAGATGGAGTTACCTTATTAAAATTACAAATTAAGTAGATATAAAATTAAAACTCATTTCGAGTAAGAAGCAATACTGACAATGACACTAAAGTAGTGAGGTAATGTTGCACATTACAATTAAACATCGCACAGGAAAATTAAATATTGCAGATGACACAGCCTTTGAGCAGAAGTTGCACTTTGCACAGAGATCGTTGAACTGGTCAATGTCCACAACTGTTTTTGTAATAAATTTTGGTTTTGTTAAATCATTATTGCTAGTTTTAGATTATGCTAATTTAATAATTTCAGCGAATAGACAATAAAGTTTAAAACTATTTTTGTGGTTCACCACCTGGACTTGCAGGTGGAGTCCCTGTTGCTAGGCAGCATGTTCAAATACATGTATATGATTCTAAATGTCCAAAACAAGATTCTGATCTCAACTGTTGCCTTTCCTCGGTTTGTACTTTCTTCTTTATTTTCCTGTCACTGCATCTTATCCATTTAGCATTGCTTAGTTTTGTTGCATCTTAAAATCTGTGATATAACTGTTGTTATATGTTGTCAATGGATTTACTACACAGTAAACTCCCCAGTGTTAAACATACAGTGTCAAAGCGCATTGACTCTATCATCACAGTTATTACAACATCTTGAATAAAACGCCCCCTAGTGTTGGTGTCAGTTTCCATCGTGAAATGACGCAGTGTGAAGTCCTCTGAAGAGCCCCGCCCACCTCCTCCTCATTTTCAAAACCGTCAGAATTTTCAATACGCCATTTTCTCCAAGTGGAAAGACTATGGTAAGTTTCCCCTCTTTACTTACTAAACCAATTATTTGGAATTTCAACTGAAACAGCATGTCAGAATTACTTTACATCGTTGTTCACTGTGCACTTTAGTTATTTTCTGGCGGTTTTGTATCTGAAAATACCGAATTCTGAAAGGGCTAATGTGGCCCAGTGAATGCTAGCTTAATTGTGCCAACGTCATTAAACTTGCTAACTAACTAGATAGCATCAGACTAGACACAGGTAAGGTGAACGTGGTTAATATATGGCAGAAGGCTGATTATGTTGTGTACCGTCCATAGTTTGCATAGTTTGTGAGGGGAGATGGCTAAACTAGCTAAAGATAGCTTGATTAGTTAGCCACCTCACCTTAAATTGCGCGCAGGGGTTAAGGAACAAGTACAAACAGTAAGTAAAGAGGAGGGTTTCATATGTAGGCCTGGTGCTCCGGATATTTCGGTCCAATTAATGACGAATATGCGAATATTCGGCTACTGGGCGGCAGCGACTGCCTGGGGGCCACCTTTGCCGGATACCACTGCAACAACTGAATATGTGGATATTCGTTTCAGTCCTATTAAGTTTTACATAAGTAGTTATTGTATAACTTGACATATTTATGTTTATTGACTAAAACGGTTTACAGTTTAGTGTTAGTGCTAACGTTAAATTACTCTTTTGACTGCAAACACTATGTTTGTTGTCCATTAAAATGACTGTGAAGCAGTATAGCTTATTAAAACCAGGAGAAGGTTGATGTCTTGGTCATGTAGTTCGGTCTATTGCGTGTTGGGCAGAAAATTTTACTTGACAGTAATGTCTCAGTAGCCTTAAAATAAAGTAAGGCTACTGAAGTTGTTGTTACTGGCAAACCATTCAAGTTTGTGATATTTGACAACCTCAGGTCAGAAAAAATAGACCAAGTGGCCAGGGCTGGTCTCAGTAAAGTATGCCGTAATTCTAGATAGGAGACAGTTGGGATTGGGCTATAGAGAAATGTGATTTATTAAATTATTTTGTGGTGGAAACATGATTTTACCTGAGGCAAGACGACTTGTTAGTCTGTCTTGCAAATAGCTGGTCAACTGTCAACTGCACATGGCCTGAAACCTTTTCTTAATCAAAAGTTGCACACCGTTCTCCTCCATAAAAACACTCTTTAATTTAATTAAACCTGGTAAGTCTCTTGCTGAATGAGACTGTTTATTTTGTTGTTTCTGTTTATGGTAAGAATGAGCATGTGTACTTTTATCTCTGTTATGTTGTGGTGATCCTGCTTATGTGCTATATACTTTCTGCAGAGAACATGCTGCTCAAAGTGAAACTTGGTGATGTCCAAAAATTTGTTAGAATAACAGAGCCAAATCTGTCAGAGTTTTTGAAGTCTGACAGATAAGAATTTAATATTGTGAATGTGAAGTTTGCACAAGGTGCCTTCATTGTGCTATTAACTGAATTTAGCTATATTAAGATTTACTGGAGATTAAGGCTCTCACTTTATATCAAGTGTTAGTTCTTTGCTTAAAAGTAACTAATCTTTTAATTAGTTTAAAGTATTTCTTGGTGTAAAACTTCTTCTGCTTAGTTTATTGAATGTAATCAACATATGAAATGAAAATGGTTCATTTCACAATTTTTGATAGTTTATAATTTCTAAGCAGTGCAACATGGTGGCACATCATTTCTATATTATGTACTCCTGGTGGGCGGAAGATTAAAACAGGACTAAATATGCATATGTGAACAAGTAAACATGTTAAGCCCTGGGCTACCGAGCGGAAGGTCGGTGGTTCGAACCCCCGCTGTAGCCACTGTTTGGGCCCTTGAGCAAGGCCCTTAACCTCCCTGGGTGCTGCAGCAGCAGCCCTCTGCTCCCAATACCCAATGTGTGGAATGGGTTAAATGCAGAATTGAATTTCCCCAAGGGGTTTAATAAAGGTTAAAAAAGAAAAAAAATAAGTAAATGTTGAAAAGCGGTTAACAACTGAAATAGATTTTTTTTAAACATTTATTTTCTTCCGCTTATCCGTGGTTGGGTCGCGGAGGCAGCAGACGAAGCAGGTTGTTCCAGACGCACCTCTTCATGGGGGATCCCTCCAGCAGGTTCTGGGTCTACCTTGGGTCTGATGACAAGACTACAAAGTCAATCATCAACCTTTAACCTAAGGTGCTCTGGTACCAGGTACACATGAGCCACCTTATGCTTGAACATGGTGTTTGTTATGGCCAATCTATGATTAGCACAGAAGTCCAATAACAAAGCACGGCTCGGGTTCAGTTCAGGCAGGCCGTTCCTCCCAACCTCCAGGTTTCTTCGTCATTGCCTATGTGAGCGCTGAAGTCACCGAGGAGAACTATGGAGGCCCCCGGGCGAGGTGGCGGCTTTGCTTTTATCTGCTTTCATCGAGGTATTTTGAATCGCTCTTCGTCTGGTCTCTTTCCCGGGACCAATTTGCCATGGGCTATTGCCCCAGACAACATAGCTGCCGGGATCACAGAGACCCTCAAACCCCTCCACCGCGATAAGGTGGCGATTCATCGGGGGGGATTTTTTTTTTTTTTTTTTTTTTTTTTTTTTTTTTTTTTTTTTTTTTTTTTTTTTTTTTGTATTTTTTGTATTTTTTGAGTTTTTTTTTTTTTTTTTTGATTGTTTGCATTTTTTGCATATTTGCTTTTTGTGCTTTTTTGCATTTAGGTGTTGGTTGCACTTTGGTTAAAATTTACTTACCTTTGCTGCAGAATTAAATTAAATTGTTGCCTGTTATTTTGACCTTTGCTGAAATTGTTCTGGGTTTTGGGTTGCAGCCTCTTCAATTTTTCTTTTTTTTCTTTTTTTCTGCCAACACTACTACTTCTTTTTTTTTTCTCAGGCAATTTTTTGGTGTCAGATTTGTCCATCTTCATCTTTGTGATGGATTTTGTCAACAGTGCTGAAGTGACACAGTTTCATCTTGGTTGTCCTCATCAATCCCCCCCCCCCCTTTTTTGCAGGCACGATTGAAATTAAGATTTGCTGAACAACTTCCGTAGCCAGCACTTCTTCTTTGTCTTCGTCTGTTCCTCTAACTGAGGGATTTCTTCGATTTCAGGTTTGTCCTTCTCAGCCTTTGTGATGGATTCTTTCTGTTTTGTTTTGCCATCAGTTTGAGATTTGCTGAACAACTTCCGTAGCCAACACTTCTTCTTTGTCTTTTCCTCTAACTGAGGGATTTCTTTGATTTCAGGTTTGTCCATCTCGGCCTTTGTGATGGATTCTTTCTGTTTTGTTTTGCCATCAGTTTGAGATTTGCTGAACAACTTCCGTAGCCAACACTTCTTCTTTGTCTTTTCCTCTAACTGAGGGATTTCTTCAATTTCAGGTGTGTCCATCTCAGTCTTTGTGGTGGATTCTTTCTGTTTTGTTTTGTCATCAGTTTGAGATTTGCTGAACAACTTCTTTAGCCAACACTTCTTTGATTTTGGTTTTTCCTCTGGCTTTTCTGTGTTTAGAGACTTCAGGGGCTTCTCCTGAAGCTCATCGCAAAGAACCTTCAGCTCAGTCTTGTACTCACCCATCTTGGTCTTTGTGATGAGTTCTTTTTCTGTTTCATCAACAGCCTCCTGAGGTGACACAGTCTGCACAGTTTCTTTGCGGAGTCCGTCTCCTTCCTCCCCATGTTTGGCAGCCTGCTCTCCTGTCTCTTTCTGAGCCTTCAGGGGCTGCTCCTGGAGCTCATTGGGGTTTTGTTGCATCCCGCAACTTTGGATCTCCAACTCATCTGACATGACTTTTGCCTCTTCAGTTTTTGAAGCATTCATGTCATGTTGCTCAGATTTGGGCTTGTGAGTGTCACAGTGACCCTCTTCCATCTGACTGACGTTGTCTTTTGCAGTACATTCTGCATAGTGCTCACGGAGCAGATTCAGCTGCATCTTGTACTGCCAGACCTTGTTGTTAACATCCTTCATTTTGTAGTAATACAGATCCTCTCTCCTAAGGCAGTCACTCAGTTGGGCTTTGGCATTTTGGTTCTCCCACATCAGTTGCCTGATGTATTTCTGGTTCTTGGAGGGATAATGGGGCTGTCTTTGATAACCCCAATGCTCTACAGTTTGTCTATTGTTGCAAAACCTTTCATATGCTGGGTGAAACCTTGGACCCCTGTGATAAACAGGCCACTCAGTGTAGATAATTTTGCACTGTTCACGAGGCACGTTTGTTTTTTTCTCAGGCATTTCTTGGCTTTCAGGTTTGTCCATCTCAGTCTCTTTCTCCTTAGCAGCCTGCTGAGACTTGTGAGTGTCATTGCGACTTTTCTCCATCTGACTGGTGTTTTCTCTAGCAGTACGTTCTGCAAATTTCTCACGAAGCACTGCTAGCTCGGTCTCGTATTGCGTGGCCCTAATATTACCTTCCATCATCCTGGTGTAATACTGGTTCTGCCTTGTCTTGGAGTCTCGTATTTCGATTCTGATATTTTCAGTCTCCTCTTTCAGCTGCTGAATGGTTAGCTCGTCCTGGGAGAGACTGGTCTTGTCTTTCTGTTGACTAGGCTTCTTACTGTTGGAGTCACCTATTTGGATTCTGATATTACTCATCTTCTCTATTAGCTGCTCAAAGTTTAGTTTGTCTTGGGAGGGACACTTTACCTGCTGGGGGGATGCAAACGATTTGTGGTCGTTTGTTGTGGTCTTGTCTTTCTGTTGTCTAGGCTTCACGATACTCTTGTCTTTCTGTTGTCTAGGCTTCCTCCTCTTGGAGTCACCTGTTTGGGTTCTGATATTATTCATTTCCTGTATCAGCTGCTGAATGTTTAGCTTGTCCTGGGAGGGTTGGTGAAGCACTTTACCTCCTGGGGGGATGCTCGGACCCTGGTAGGCAGACTTCAGAGTGGGTTCAGGATTTTGTCCTTTTTCAGTGGACTGACCTGCATGTACGTTCTCCATTGTCATAACTTCAGGTTTCACTTTCATAGACTCCTGAGTGGGTTCAGGATTTTGTCCTTTTTCAGTGGACTGACCTGCATGTACGTTCTCCATTGTCATAACTTCAGGTTTGACTTTCATAGACTCCTGAGTGGACTCAGGATTTTGTCCTTTTTCAGTGGACTGGCTTGCATGTATGTTCTCCATTGTCATAACTTCAGGTTTCACTTTCATGTGGTCATTTGCTTTGGTCTTGTCTTTCTGTTGTCTAGGCTTCCTCCTCTTGGAGTCACTTGTTTGGGTTCTGATATTATTCATCTCCTGTATCAGCTGCTGAATGTTTAGCTTGTCCTGGGAGGGTTGGTGAAACACTTTACCTCCTGGGGGGATGCTCGGACCCTGGTAGGTAGACTTCAGAGTGGGTTCAGGATTTTGTCCTTTTTTAGTGGACTGGCTTGTATGTACGTTCTCCATTGTCATAACTTCAGGTTTCACTTTCATGTGGTCGTTGGTTGTGGTCTTGTTTTTCTGTTGTCGAGGCTTCACCATACTCTCGTCTTTCGTCTTTCTGTTCTCTAGGCTTCACAATACTCAACTGAGTTGGAATGGAATGGTCTAACTGTGTCTCTGCCTTCTATTTAATAACTTTCAAAGTCCCTGATGTCATCAGATTTTGATGACATCACATCATAGAGACACCAAGGTTCTGTTTTCTTTCAAATTCAAATCAAAACAATTTTAGCATTAGAAGACAGGTCTCTGATTTTGTAGTATATACTAAATCATCAATGTAAATGTCAAGTCTCCCAGATAACTGCTCAATCTAAATCTTTTCTCTTTATTAAAATATCAAAACTTGTATTGGCCTAACCAAAGGCAAACAAGAAAGTTTAAGAGAAAAGAATTGTCAGAATTTGAATGAATTCTTAGTCATATTTACCTCTTTCCTGATGTTAAACATGAAACCAGGAGGTTTTGAATTTAGAGAATGGCCTTTGACACTATGCAACAAGCACTTTAGTATCATACGTCTGAATAAAGCAGTTTTTAGACATATATAAACTTGATTGTTGCTTAAGATGCCATATATTTACATATATTTACTTTAAATATATTTATAGCTGAATGATTTCCTTTATAAAATCTGTCTCTAATGTCCAATTCTCTTCTACTTTTGCTCATACTGAGAAACTGCAACAAACATACTAATTAAATACGACACATGGCACAGTTGCATTATCTGTCTACTGCTCGTTGTCCAAGCACTGACAGTGCGTAGGACCCTATAGGAATTCACAGAATTATTTTTTGGCCAAAACAATCGCAGTTTTGAGGGCCTAAACATGCTCAAAAACTCACACACATCAGAAGTGGCGAAAAATTTGATATTTTATAGGACTTGCTCGTGTGTGGCAAAATGTTCGATAGTGCCCCCTGCAAAATTTGTAACATGTACTATGGGCAGGACATTTCACCTACATCTACAACATTTAGTACTCATATGTAGCACGTCAGGACGAAGAAGTCATACTCTAAAGCGAACAGGAAGCTATTTTGAATTAAGTGTGAGGGTTTTGGTGATTTCTGCTCATTTTCAAGAGCTATATCCTCATAGGGGGTAACTCCAAGATACCTCAAATTTGGTCAGTATATACAACATGCCTTAGTAATTAAAAGTTATCAAAATGTTCCGCACAAGTCTAACGACAACATGAAACATGAAGTGGTGTCTAACTACCCTGTACATGCTCTAATCTGACTCAGACTTTACATGTGTAATCAGAGTCCTACCCTGTTCACATCCATATGTAAATGTCCATTCACAGTCATAGTGCCACCTAGTGACAATAGGAAATGACATGTTTTACATTTTGATGTGCTATCATTAGCTGGTTGACCATACTAACCTCAAATATGGTGACATAAGCCTTAACACGTTGATGATGATTCATGGAGAACATTGTGCGTTTTCGTGAAACGGCGTCTGTGGCAGCATGGCAAATTTCCATGTCTCACCATCACTACTGAAGCGTTTATATCTCAGCTGATCACATGATCCAATCTGGCGTAAATTTCATATGCTGGACTAGAGTCCGGGTCTGAACACATTCACAGTCCAAATGTCAGTCATATCATTGCGCCACCTATTGGTAACAGGAAGTTACCAATAGGTACCATTGCAAGAGACTTTGTGATACAATACTTGAAACTGGTCAGCTAAGTATCAACACCTTGAAATTTCTGCCACACCTTGATGTGTGCTACATCCCGACATGTGTGGATTTGCAGGGCCCGTTCAACACTGCTTGCAGCTTTAATTCACATTGTGTCACAGTAGATACTCAGTTCAGTTCAGTTACATTCACGTTCAGTTTAGTGTCATTGCATTATAACTCAAACAAGTGCATCATTGAAAACACATTACAAAGCTCATTGGATTTAGTGCTATAGAGCAACACAGAAAGCAAGTATGAATTATGCAATAACTGTCATCTTTACAAATCGCCAAGTCACCCTTAATTAAATATGTAGCACACTGAAAGCAACAGATGTTAATCCAAACTGCTTTCCAGTATAGAACTGGCTTCACGAGACTGACCTAACACATTTTAATACAAGGGTTAAGAGTCTACAATAATATTATGTAAATTCACTTAAGAAACTTATGTATTATGTTCAAAATGTTATACAAATAACAATAATATACAAAAAACCCAATATTATACAAAATACAAATTTAACCCGCCTATTTAAAATTTTAAGGTTAAGAACCTTCAAAATTATGTATGGAAAACCCAACTAATCTCAGGATTCCTCATGAGCAAGTATTTTGGAAGACCTCCAGCAGAACCACGTTCAGGGAGGGTGGACATCTGTATGGATCAGGGTGAGAGTAAGGGAGAGAAAAGAGTGCAGTGGGAAACAACACAAAAGAGAACATAAATGCATAAAGCTGCAAATCAGAGAGAGGACAGAGAGGAAAAAACACTGGAGTACAGGAGACAGAAGACAGAGTTAATGACATGCATGACTGCATGTAACTGCACAGAGAAGGCCACAAGAATCACAGAGAACGTAATGAGTATAAACACGTTACAACAACAAGACTAGTAGTGCATTATCTGTTATGTTAATATCAGATTCTGTTGGTATTACTGCTGCATGACAAGCTAATTTATTTGTCTTCAAATTTTCTGTTACTCTTTCGACAGTCGGTCGACAGCTGTAGCAAATAACATGAAGTATTGGATTGGTAATTATTCAGTGAGAACTTATGTGAGCAAATTTGACCTCTTAGGTTATTGGCAGGTCCCTCTGTCTAAGCGGGCTCAGGAAATCTGTGCATTTGTCACACCTTCTGGTCTGTACAAGTACACTGTTATGCCATTTGGCCTGCATAATGCACCTGCAACATTTCAGCACCTCATGAACCAGGTTGTGGCAGGGCTGTATGGCTGCGCAGTGTACCTTGATGATGTAGTAATATATAGTGATACATGGTCTGAGCACATTCAGCACATCCGAGCATTGTTTGACAAATTGGTCTGGGCAGGCTTGACGGTTAATTTGGCAAAGTGCGATTTACGAAGGCCACAGTCACCTATTTGGGTAAGGTAGTTGGTCAGGGCCGAGCGGTATGTTGCAGGATAAGGTGGATGCAGTAGTAAAATATCCCCGTCCAACCACCATGAAAGAGCCAAAGTTTATTATTATTATATAAATTATTACCAAAGTTTTTGTTAGAATTTCTCATCTGTTGTAGAGCTTCTGACAATGCTTTTGAAAAAAGACGTGCCATTTGTCTGGTTAGACACATGTAGACTGGCGTTTGAGAATGTCAAGGCACTTTTGTGTGCAGCACCTGTGTTGGCTGCCCCCCAGTTGAATGAGGTTTTTTCCTTGCAGGTGGATGCGTTTAATGTGGGGGCAGGGCCTGTCCTTTTGCAGGCAGGAGACCATGGGGTTGAAAAACCTGTGGCCATCTTCTCAAGGAAGTTTAATAAGTACCAGCTCAATTACTCTGTGATCGAGAAGGAGGCACTTGCATTAATATGGGCGTTGTAGCACTTTGATGTCTACTTGGGATCTGGTCTAACTCCGCTGGTTGTTTACACCTATCATAACCCACTGACTTTCCTGCGATCACTTCGATATCCAGATCAGAGGCTGATGCGGTGGGCATTGTTTTTACAGCTGTACCATTTGGATATCCATCATATAAAGGGATCAGAAAATGTAATAGCAGATGCCCTGTCTCGGTTGCTGTAGATGTGTTTGTGGTCTCACTGGTTGTCTTCTGTTTTTACGGTTCTGCTTTCTCACTACTCTCTTAATTTGCTCCTGGGATCCAGGTTGCTGAGAGTGGAGGCCAGGTGGCGAAGTGGAGGAGTGGAGGGATAATGTGGTGGGACCCCATTCTTTAGGAGGGGGGTGTGACGGCCTGCCCCTCTGTCTGCTCACTGGTTGGGTGTCCTGGCTGGAGGTTGGGATAGGTCGTCAGGCCAAACTGCCTCACCTATGGGTGTATGGGGAACAGGGGATTTAAGGGTGATCTAATCAGGTGCTCAGGCTCTCTTGCTGCTTCCAGACTGAGACCTGGTTTCAGGTTTCCACCTGCCTTCAACACTTGACACAACACACTCCCCTCTTCCATACACCGCATACATGACAGACCCTCAACATTACATTTCATATACACTCTTGGTTTATTTTGATCCAAGTTCATTTTCTATCCGTTAATTGTGACCTACGTTCTACTTAAATGATTTAACCGTTATTTCCTTTCCAGTTAAAATGATTGACTAATAAATTATTTTTGGTTCCTTATTTGATGTGTGGAATCCATTTTTGCCACTAACTGGCCCAGTTTGTGACACAAAGGATTGTGATGGATGTTTGTTCTGATTGTGCTGCTGTGGCTTAAAGACTGGAAGGTTTCTGGCATCTGCTGGACACATGTGATACTGCAAGCAAAGTAGAAGTAAGGCCTTTTGAGAAGTGCATTAACTTGTGTGTGCCCTTAAAATACAGTCGGTACTTACATTACATGGCAGTTGTTTCATTTATGATAAATATATATATTATTATACCATGTGGCTTTAGGTGCTATCTTGCATCATCTTTACATTTTGGTGTTCCTTAAGAGAGACTTTAAGCTTTTACGTGCAAAGGACAATAATGGAATACAGCAGCCACAGCGAGGACTGAAGTCCAGTTCTTTGTTCTATGGCTTTTAATGAATCCATTTTATTTTATAAAATCTGCTCTGAACTGCCAGTACTTTTATTAAACTTGTCTAAACTTTTATTAATTTAATTTTTCTTTATTTTTCTCATTTCATAGTGTACCTTTTCTTTTACTCATTTTTATTTTTCTTGTCTTTTTTAAATTTTTCCAGTGTTTTAGTCAATCAATTTATTTTTGTAAAATTTGTGTGTACTTTATGCAACTTGTCTGTACTCTTTTTGAGTTAATAATAGTTCCTCTGCTGTATTTCACCTTTTACATGTTTTAAGTTTGATCATTGCCTGGAAAACACTTTGAATACCCTCTGTGTGTGTGGTAAGGTGCTCCACAAACAATTAGTTTCTTGCTGTAAACCAATTGTTAAACCCTATTCTATATATATATATGTATATATATTTTACATTTACTTTTGCCTCTACTTTGTAGAAATGTGACTTCTCTTTTTTTACAAATTCATTTTGCCGCTGTGATTTAAACATTAAAAGTGCACTTTCCTTGTGGTATTGTTGTCATGATCCTGGCTTCAGCCCCGTCTGTCTCCCTCTGTCTTCTTCCTCTTTTCTTCTCTCTTTCTCTCTCCCTCTCTCAGCTTTGCTTTCCTTCTCTCTCTGTCACTCTGCCCTGCCTTCCCTCACTTTCTTTCCTGCTCAGCTTGCACCCTGATTACCCTCATTCCAGACAGCTGCGCACTACCACTCACCTGCCAGTAATCACCACCTTCAATAAAAGCCCGGTTCTTTCACCAAGACTCTGCCAGACCATAGAACTACTCTTCCCCAGTCAATTGTCTGTCCCTGCTCCGTCTTCTGTCTGCTTCCTTGAACCCCCCCTGCCTTTGCATCACTCTCCCTGCCTGGATCCTGTCTGTCACAGTTAAGGTTTTGATTTGTTTTTTGGACTGTTGCCTGTAGTTTTGTTGTTTCTTTTTATTTGTATGTTTAGGGTCTTTTGTTAATTTGTCACCATTAATGTTCTGTATAGTTTGTTTCTTGCCTTGTCTGTTTGTTGAGTATTTTTGAGTTTTGTAGTTTGTAGTGTTTTGTGTTAGTCCCATTTTGTGGTGTTCTTTGATTTCTCCCTTTGTGGTCCATTTTGAGTTTAGTTGTTTTTTGTTGTTCATTAGCTTTGTGTTTTACTGGTTTCAGTTACTTCTCCTGTGTTAGTTCTTCATTCAGTTTTGCTTTCTGTTAATTCTGGTTTGTGTTTATCTATTTAGTAGGCTAGTTGTTGCTGGTAAATTAAGTTCTCCTTACGTTCCCTTTTCATGTTAGTTTTGAGTTCTGTGGTTTTGTATGTTTTTGTGTTGGGTTTGTTTAGTTGTCACCTGGATTAGTCTTGTTCTAGTTTGTTCTCAATTTTAGTATTAAAGCATCTTAAGTTTCACATTCTGCTCATTTGCCAATTCTGTTTGCTCCTGGGTTCTCTGCCCCCCCCCGTAACAATTGTACTTTCTGATATCGCATCAGCAAAATGAAACTCGCCAGTGACGCTGTCATTGAATCAAAATCTTACATTATTACTGCTCACAGTGCAGTCAGCCTTAGGAAAGTTTCAAATACATTGTGATTATACAGTGCAATCAGTAATGTTTTATCTATCAAAAGCAAGAAATATTAGTTTCAATTTGATTTCATAAAGTGTTTTATTTGCAAGAAAAATGTTTGGAGCTGGATGTTGAAATGACATTACAGTTTAAACGGCAACAAATCTCTTTCTTTGAAAAGTGACGGAAAAACACTTGAGTTCTTTGTTCTGTTTTTTTTAAATCAAACATTTTTTATTACTTCAAAAATGTGAAAACAACGGATAATGAAAGTTTCAATCCATTCTTCATTTAGTTCATTTTGAAATTGCAAACTGGACAAAGTATTGCAAAACATTGCACAATCCCATAGTCCTTTTGTCTGGCACAGAAGGTGGAGATGGAATGTTTGATGGCAGAAAAACAGCACAGCGGCGAGGTCCACATGTCCCAAATATCAACAGTACTGTTTAGTATGATTTTGTACCTTAATCTTCACCTAAACATCACTTTACACTGGAGCGCAGTGAAGCCCCAAAAATATGAGACTGTTGCCTTCAGTGTAAACTATCATTTGAGGTTTTATTGAAGGTGAACAGTAAAAACTATTATTAGTCAGTGCCTGACAGAAACTGTGGGAGCTTTATTAAAAACCATTAATGACTTGAATTTTAGTGACCCCCTTTTGGAGCCTGTAGTAAAGCTGTGTACTCAGCAACAGAGCGATCGAGCCGATAGCGTGTTATTAAATCGCTGTCATTGAATGTCTTTTAACGTACAGAGAATATCTCTCCTTCCTCTCGGTTTTTCTGCCATCTTGTCTGTTTAAGACATTCTTAGGCTTCTTAAAAGTCCTCCTCCCTCCTCCTAACAGTTTCTCACCTTAGGAGCTCTCTTAAGGCCTGAGACGCTTTGTGAATAACTTTTATATTACCAAGGGAAGATTCTAAGAAAAATCTTAGAATTCGAAAAATTCTAAGATTTTTCTAAGAATGACGTCGCTAAGAGCTACTTTTAGCCTTGGGATGCTTTGTGAATACGGGCCCTGCTGTACAGTAGGATGTTCTGCTTTGGTTATACATATGAGGAGAGGTTGTGCAAGGAGATTCTCCATCACCCACACCTTCATAATTCATCATTAAAAGAGTTCTAATTGAAATAGCCGCTGCTGAAAGTTGGAGGTGCTTTGATTTGTATACACAGTGGAAAGTTCCTGATTTCCCAGGAATCCTGTGTTGTCTGACCACTGTGCTCCACACACCTTGAGTATATTCCCAATGATACGGTGCTACAGTCCAGTCTCTAAACAGCTGCTATTCAAAAACTGCAAAGCCACAGCTTCTCAGAAACATCAGAAGGAGCCCTGTGTGTTTTTGTGTTCAATATGATCAGCAATGCAACATGTACCATGGATGCTCCTGCTGATGTTTCTAAATTTTGCTAATGTTTCAAAAATTTTAAGCATACACACTTAGGATGCTTTGTGAATACGGGCCCTGAAGGCTACATTCATCTTTTGCATACAGTCCGTCGTTAAAATACCCAGTGCTAACAGTTTGTGTGCATCCAGATGAGTGGTCCTACTGATGTCACACATCTAGGCAGGCCATCTGTTGTCTGCAGGATATATGACTGTCATTTTTGAATAAATATTTATTTATCTTTAAGTCTTGTACTGTTCAAAAGCACAATTTAAAAAGACTGGTCGGAGTAGTATTGAAACAGAACTGAGCTTATTCCTATGCTGCCATCTCATTTAGTTTCTAGGAGGTATTTATGTACAGGATTATTAACTTTATTTTTGTTCACTATTGGAATAAATGGTAAAAGAACTTGTGCTAATTTTGCATGTGTTTGTAAAAACAAAAATGTTTTGATTCTCTGACTATCCCGCAAAATTCCTACCTACCAGTATATATGACCGTGTGATCAGTTAGAAAAACACTGACAAAACTGACTTTACAAAGACCCTAACAAGCACTTATGTGAGCAAACAGGCGTTACATTTTGAGCAACACAAGCATTTCTTTGGAGATGTTTCTGTCAACCTCACTAATCGAAGTATAATATTTTTATGAGCCCTGTGCAGCCCTACGGAAACTTGTACCTAAAATGCTCCATGTGACCTGCTAGTTAGTTAGCTTAATACCTTGACACTGAATAGAGAGCACGCTTTAGGACTGTCAGAACATTTTGCTGAACGCTGCCTGTTGCATGAGTGGTTACCTTTAGTTCTAGCTGTTAAGTTATATGTGTACAACTGAACGAAAGTTAAAGATGCAAAAGGCCCATCTAGTGTAGAAGCACCTGGGTGACATATCTGTCGGTCTATCCTGTTAAAAACATGGTAAAAATCTTGGAAAATGACGTGACAGTAGAGCTTCTGAGGCCTAGATTAAGGTACTTTTATTCATGAAGTCTTTAAAGTCTTTAACTCAAGCTTAGAATTATTGAAAAGTCGTCTGACATTATGGTGCATGTTGGTTCCTTTCCTGCTGAAAATGAATCGGTGCCAGGATCACTGTCACTCTCATGGTTGGGCATTAAATATGAAACTCTAGAAAGAGATGGTCTGCTTAGCTCAGCATAAAAGACTGGATGGTCCAAAAAATAAAAAGAGCTAATGGTGGCTATATAAATTGCGTAAATAAAAAAGAAAAAAAAAAAGTTTAGTCACCTTTTTTATTGGGGGGTCATTTGGCTATTCTTTGGACAGGCCTTGACCTGGAGTCGCGTTGTCACATAGATCCCCTGTAAAACTGTAAAACTTATTTAGATGTGGTGATACATATATATAATACACATTTTAGAGAAAGACAAAATACGACATACATAAGTATATGTAGAAATATAATCATTTATTTGGCAGTGCTCTGTGAATAAAGGCATTTGGCAGTGCTGTATAGTTTAATAATGTCACACTCTGTTCTATTTGAAGCCATTTCTGTTCTTGTTGAGTAACAAAAGTTCAAAGGCAAAACACTCTGAAGACAGCAAATTCCAGCACAACAAGAAATTCCTACGTAGTGTTCTATATCGACTTTATGAGTGTCTGAATTCTAGGTGTCAATTTTGTTTACTAAGTAGCTCCAAATTTTTCACAATGGAAACAAAATTGTAGCGTCCAAAGTCCAAAAAGTAAAATAAAATTAAAAAAAATACCACAAAGCAACAGCTTTCCTCCTGAGATAACAGATGTGTAAAAACGGGTGAAAAGTTGGTACAAGAAGTCAGAATTGTCTTGTTGACATAACGTGATCAACCTATGTGTTCTAATTTTGACCTACAAGTGCAGAATGCTTCTGTGCAACAGTTGTCTGAAACACTACAGGAACAAATGTCCCATTTAAACATAAACAGAACTACTTCAGTAACAGTTGAGACCACTGGTAAGATCACAATCCTACTGACATCTTCAGCTAACTCATTCATTAATGCTTCGTAACAGTCTTTAAAATATAACAGGAGCATGGAGTCTTGCTTAGTGTTAAATGGTGCAAACAGCCATGGAAACAAACCAAGAGACTTCATCTTCTAGTGACAGAATAATATTAAAACAATATCTAAACACAAAAGCAAACAAACCTAACAAATACATATCAGCACCTGGCCTTCAACAATCTAAATGATATACCAGCCAGTGGCATTCAAGCCAACACATGGCTTCATTTAAACACAAACCCTACTGCCTTACACAAGCCTCGTTGTAGATTTACATTGTTTGGGAAAGTATGGCATTCATGTGTCACATGTGCTGCTCTGAATGCCACTGGATGATATACCGGTATGTTGTAATTGAGTCAGATTTATTAACAGACCCAGATGAAGACCTAGAGTTGATACATATGCTTGAAGAATGAATGAATATTATTGTTTCACTTGAAGCCAAAGTGCCTTGTTTTGTTTCCCTGATTGTCTGCACAATTGAATACAAAGTAAGACTTCCTGAATCCTTTTGTGTTTCGTATTTTCACCTGCCCCACTGAAGAGCACCTGTCGCATCAGCCATCACAGCCACGTAGTGCTTCCTTTTTCTAGGCCAACTGTTCTAACTATCTGAATGTGAAGTACCAAAGCACCAAAAGCACACAGTTTCGAAACAGTTTCTGAACGCTGGAGCTGCAGAACACTACAGACAAGCGTTCAGAGCCTTTTGCACTGTAAACAACATGTCGGCTAAGGCGCTCACAGTGTGAGTATACAAGGCAGTTTTAAAGCAGTGACATATTAGTAAAGCTATGTGCAAAAATTCATTTCAGTTCATTTAAATGTAAAGCAAGTAAAATAGAAAAACAATTTACACTGTACAATACATTGATTCCAATCTAAAGTGAGGCTAAGAGAGTGAGAGTGTACAAATGCTGGTGCTGAGTCTAAAACTGTTCAGAGAGGAGCTCGCACAGTCTCTGAGATACAGACTCTCTGCTGGTCCGCAAGGTGAGACGGTACATCTGGAGAGAAAACACACAATCAATATGATGGTTCAATAAATGAATAAGTCAGTGTGTGTGTGTGTGTGTGTGTGTCTTTACCTGTGCTTGTGCATTGGGCTCCAGTCTGAGGAGGCAGCCCACCTGCGTGCTCTTTGTGTGAATGACTCCAGCTCCAACAAAGTTGGCAGGATTGGGATCCACCCCATCCAGCAGAGCTACACCGAAACCTAAGATCTAAATAGAACATATCAAAAAAATTTTAAAAAACGCAGGGAAAAAAGAGTGATGTGAAAAAAAGCATGATGGTTTTGTTGTTCTTAGAAAGAAAGAAAAAACACCCATGCCACGATGAAAAACATGTGAAGCCTGTCTTCACAGCAGAGTCAGATGCTAACTAGAACAGTGAATATATACAGTTAGAGAGAAGTAAGTGATGCTACCCAATAGCAACGACAAACTAGCAGCTAAAACAGCAGATCTAGAAGGACGGAGCAGGAGGATTATGTAACCCTGCCCCACAACTGTCTTTTCAGATCAGTGTATGTAACTTGTCAAACTTTGCAGGGCTCCCTGGAAACACCTGTTGCCATGGAATAGTAAACAAACTGTTAATTTATCCCCAACATTTAAATCCATTCTGACTTGAGCAATCAAGTCAGGAATAAAGGAGAGCTGAGGCTAGCTGCTTTATGCTAACGTGGCTACCTTCCTATAGCACTATGCTGGATCATATGGCTGTGGTAGAGTTCTGCTTTTGAAAAATGGTGTTTCATTTGCTAGCATTACTTCTTCGCTTGTTTGACTTCCAAGGAATGTCTATTGTTGGTGAAATGAATAACACTGATTATCTTTTTCCAGTGGCACCTGCAAAATGTACCCAAGTGCAGTAGGGGACGAAATACAGATATAAGATGGAAACTCAGTGTTCTGGTCATGGCCCGGTTACTTTTTGGGATGTTTTTTTAGCAGTCAGTCTTCAAAGTAAATAATACATGATCAGGGTTAGTATGGTTCATTTGCGCTAGTGTGTCAGTGGTTAATCAGCACGTTCAGTCGACACAGCGAGAGCATTTCAGAGCAGAGAAAAATGCAACTTTATTTTCAGGATTTTTAACCCTAGTTTTGTATGTACTTGTTTTTTTGTAATAATTTAAAGGAGTCTGGGTGGTTACAGATTTCTGTTTTGACAAACTCAAAGCACACATTTTTGACTGCTTTACATGGACTTTAAATCCTGGATATGCAATATCATGCCATTAAAACGGGAGAATTGAAGAGGCTCCTCAGACAGACTCTATTCCCACTGGCAACCATTAATCAGTTTTTCTTAAAGGGCTGCCCAAAAATGGAATTTCACAGCAGAGGTGCACTCTGGTTCTGTCTGTGAATTGCTGCCTGCCACCCAGACCCTCTTGAAGGAGTAGTGTGTGTACAGATATGAGTGTTATTTGCATGTTCTGATGTGTGAGTATCATTACTGGTCCCATGTTCTAAGGATGAGACGTTCAGCGGTTATTGCAACAGAATTTATTAATGTCTTGTTTTGTAATGTATTATTTATTATATAATGTTATATATTATTACTTGTATACTCTTATCATTTATACACTTACATAAACTTTAATATTTTTTTGTTTCATTATTCTAATTTATCAGGATTCCTGTCTTCAGTTGTGTTTTTTATTCCAGAGTTCATTGCTGTTTTATGTTATTTATTTACTTTCATTGCAGTCTTTGTTATTTATATTGTTATATAATCATTTTTTTCCTTGGGGACAAGGGTGTAAGCAGGGGAGTTCAAGGTGTTCCGTGTTGGGGAGAAACACAGTTGCAGCAAAAGTTGAGTCTGGTTGCTTTGTAGTTGGAAGACTCTCAGTTGTTTTCCCAGAGTCCCCTGCATTGACATCTGCTGACTGACTGGCACTATTTAAATGAATGAGTGGGCTGCAAAGTGTACTATGGTGGTATAAGGAGCCAATAAAGTCAAAAAGCTGCACTGACTAATTTTGGACCAAACACACTGTGAAAGAATGAATGAATGTGTACGTTTTAAATTGAGACAAATAAAATGAATGCACAATGCCAAAAAAAGTATTGCCAATAAAAAATAAGTAGATACGTGCCAAAGTACAGCATTAACAGCCAAGGCCTGCACTATATACTGTCTAACAATACATGCAGGTTTTCTGTGTGATGTAAATGTTGTGTCACATTCTAGTGGTGACTAAAATGTGGTTATTGTCTGCAGTTAAAAGCAGGAAGTGTTTTTTTACCTTGGCCTTGGTAACATCCGTGTCCATGGGGTGTTTGGCTTTAAAGATTTTCTGAACTTCTTGCTGAGGACTGAGGACACAGGAGTGAGAGAAAATAATTACTTTCTTCCATGAAGGGAGCCCCAGCAAAAAAGGCAATATGTCACAACAAACTGCCATCTCCTAGTGGACCTGCACTCTACCTGACCTAATTCAGCCCCACTCTGTTGATATCTGATGATACTTGCAGTTATACACAACTTAAACTCATCTCAAACACTTTACAGTACTACCACTGTAGTTACATGCAAAACTGTGTTTTTAGTAAATCTCTAACCATGAAACAGATAACATGTGAAGGGACATTCAGACTGAAGTACAGCCAATGAAAAGGATCGATATTTCAAACCATTAAAATACTGTCGCTTAATGTGGAGGTGTTTCTGCCTTTTTGGACAAATACGTCAGTTGCTGCCTCCAGGAACCACTGAACATCAGTACATGGACAATGCAAATCAAGCCTTACGCTCCAAGCTGTTTCCAGCGCTGGAAGAAATCTTGGGATGTCATCTCTGTGGGCTGGAAAAACTTATTCAGCATGACAGGGAGTTTCACTGCAATGTTCTGCAGAGTGCCACCGTATCTGTTTTCACACGGAGTCAGAAATGAGCATATACGCAAGGGACGTAGTAACAACAGCAAACAGCATCAAAAACAACGTATGCAAACCTGAACTGGATGTTGAGTACTGGCGCATCTATGAAGTCTGACACACATTCAATGTTCAGGATCTGCTGAACCTGAGCCCCGCCTTCTATTATGGGGTCTACTGTCTTAGCGTGGACATTCAGCTGTGGAGACAACAGTCAAGGATTCTACAGACACATACATCTCGGCACACATACATCTCGGCACACACACATCATATTCACACCCTCTTGCATAGTCAGTTTTTTTTCTTGGCTGTTTGAGTGATCTGCAAAAAAACAGCAGTCCTGCAGAATAGAAGCACACAATATTTCTTAGCTGAAAAGTAGGAGAAGTGATGCTGATTTGAGTTAAGTAAATTTCAGTGGGCTGGCACTGATGATGGAAACTATCAAGCAGTACAAAGGATATGAGTCTTGAGTATGTCACTACTAGTGACAAATGAGGAGAAGCTGAGGAACTGAGTAGACGTCTTGTTGCCGTAGAACACATATATGCGACCTAGGGGGCAATGACAAGTTAACTATCTTTTGATCTAATCACATCTGACCATTATTAAGTGCATTTAAAATGATACACTGTATCACAGCTAATCTCATTTACATCGGATTCTCTTCATTATTCTCTGACGCTAGCCTCAGAAATGCACTCTCAAAGTATCCCTAAACCTGATGCAGTGTAAGAACATTTGCCAGAAGGAAAGGATGCACTTGTAAACTCTCCAAAAGTGAAATAGTGTGGTAGAGCTACTCACCCAGGTTCTGTCGGTACTCAGACTTCAGTCCAAGCTGCAGGAGCTGGTTCTCGTAGATAACACCATTGTTCTTACAAACAAACCTGGAATTTCCAAGCACACAATAATAAACGTACAACACAGACAGAAGAAGACCGGTGTGTCCCAGCTGAAAATGGCTGGCCTTGCCTGAGCACAGTAAAGCCTGGTAACACAGGATACTTTATAAAGACAAGGATTGTGCACAGCTGACCAATCAGGGTATGAATATCATTGTGTCTGTTTTGGAGGGTTGCAGAGAAAAGGCAGCTCAGACACTGCTTATCTGGAATTAAACAGGGTTTGGAGGGAGTTTGTTTTTTTACATGATACAATTGCCCAAATTGTAGTAAGGACAGACCACAAAACCAACTGAAGAACTCAATGACAGCTGTAGAGACAGAGTTTTCTATCAGCTGGTGAAGCCAAATGTATTTCACCACAGGTTCTTTTGCCTTAGCCTGCACCTTGGGTCCTTTTTGCTGTGGTAGAGCCCTGCCTCTCTGGATCTGTTACTGAGGGTCTGTTCCTGGGCTGCACGATATTTTCTCTTCCTCCTTATAAAGTTCTATTGCAATCTCCATAGTATTTGTAAAGTGTACAGTCAAGTGGCCAAAGGGTCCATGCTGTTACATGGTTAAAGAAAGACATAGAAGTAGAACTGACATATTTGACAGAGTCAAAAAGCTTTCCACTACCACCTCTCCATCTGACCACAATGTCATAAATGTCTCTTTTTCAAAAAGCAATCTTGGACAAAAATGTGTAGTATCTACCAGTTGTCCAATGACAAGTGTACACCTGGTTTAAGTAGAATATATATGCATGTTTTCCTCAAGTCTTTGTCCATTTTGACTGTGATTAAGACACTATAGTGTTAAAACATTAATCTGTTTGCACAAATAAAGACTGTGAAGTAATGTGCTCCATTCCTTAATGGCCTCTATAAATACTGTAGTTAAACATAGTATTGGGTAATCCAAACAGCTATGACCAAATTTGCTTAACCAAGCTTACAGTATGATCCCACCTGGAAAAATTGTCTTCCGACACATCTACAGATGCAGAGGAAGAGTTGTCGGAAAAGACATCAACTAGCAGATTGGGTCCTGTTGAGGGGGTTGAGTTCAGATTCAGCACGTCTGTAAATGGGTGGGTGGAAGCCTAGGAGAGAAACAACAGCAAACATCATCCCTGGCACACAGTATCTACACAAATAGCACAAAAAATGTAAACAGAAGTTTAAATGGAGTGGAGTGGAATATAGAAGATTTTAAGAATGCACTTTATTCTACCTTCACACTTAACTGAGCTTACCAATGTGAGCACTGAGTTGTGCTCAATGTTACTTATGTAACACGTGCTGAGTGACTGGTAAAACTGGGGATCAGCGGGCATTTTTATGCCTTGATTTGATAGTGACAGTAGAGAGAAACTGCAAATGTTGAGAGAGAGAGTAGGAGAAGCAAACAGTCCCCAGCTGGAAATTCAACCAGGGACTCACTGTACAAGAAGACATGTCCATGTGATCTGTACCATCGGACACCACACCTAAGTCAATCCTGTAGATTTAATAGTGGGAATCCAAAATCTTGATCATGAATAGTTGCTCAACTGTGTGGCAAACACAGAGCTACAAGTAATCCAGTGACCTCAGCACTCCGTATATTAGTTTTATACAGCACCCTTTTTGCTAAGGTTTAGATGATAGGGACTAACATGTGGGGTCTATGAGTAACATAACACATGGTGAAATTAGATAAATAGGTTACCCAGCAGCCCTTTAGCTTTAAACCTATGCAGAAATGCAGCTGCAAACTCTGGTGGTGTGAGGAAAACACATCCCTTTTTGTCTTGTTCATATGTTAGAAAATCCAGGCCAAAGGTATGCATAAACTGCGCATGAGATGAAAGCATTGGGTATGACAGGATCTCACTTCTTCCTATAACAATCTGCTAGATCAGCTTAGTATATTAACATTATTTAAGTTATTAACATTCTGTAAGAAAACCCACTAAACACCTCTTCAGTGCTGGTTTACGTATAATAGCACAGAAAGAAGAGAACAGTAAAAGCCAGGGCGACTTCTAAGCCAGATACCTAATGCAATGCAATGACGGTAAGAATGTGTGTGACCTTTCCAGAAGATCAAGTCATTTCATTAAACAAGTGAGACCAGAGTAGCTACCACTACACAAATAAATACGTTATTCACAGTGTGTTTGTATTGTCAAGCTGTCAGTATACCATGGTCCTAGCAGCTAGTATTGCAGGACTACAGGAGGAAGGGCGAGGTCGGTCAGTAGGAAGAAGGTCCTCCAGCAGTGAAGGAGAAGACTGATGGAGAAAGAAACAAAGAGAAGAACGGCAGAAGACTGAAAAACCGGGAAGGACAGAGGAAGCACACATGCAGAGGAAGGCCAAGGAAAAGCAAATGGAGGAAAATAAAGGCGACGGCCAAAAGGCTGTAAATTTGTAATGAATCATAGACAACAATCTACAGAATATGACTATCAGAGTATTTCTGGGATGCTGGCTTGTCTTTGAGATTATAATTAAATGGAACAATCAAAAAAATGGGTGACATTTCTTCTCTTGTTAAGAATAAAATTTTTTCCTGGTCAAAAGCATCCTCCACAAGAAACAAACTTTGGTGGCACTGGCCAGATTTAACAACCTATAAGCACTACCTGCAACCTACCTTGTTTGTGGTGTCAGAGTTCTCGCTGTGCTCGGTGCTGCCGTTGACACTCCGTTTTTCGTCTATGTCTGGCAGTTTGCCTGGACCCTTCTTCCTCTTAAGCTTGGCCAGGATTGAAGATTCTCTTTCTGGGAATGGAGGCATTTCTTCTAAGACTGTGGCCTGTAGAGAGTCACAGTGAGTCACACAGTACAGTCAAACTTTATTTTTTCTACAGTGCAGACAGTAGCTGCATTATTAGCAGTGGTGCTGTTCCACAGATCTAGAGTAACTGTCAGAAGTTCTTCTCAACTGGTGCACATGTTTCTAAAACAACTCTAAAAAGTGCTGGTGGGTGTTAATGCTTTAGTACTACACTGGTAATGCTGATAGATACTCAAATCACACGTCTGACTGGTTTATGACTGTTGAAAATGGTTACATGCTACACTATATTGGCATAAGTACTGGGACGTCTGCCTTTACACACACAAACTTTAATGACATCCCATACTTAATCCGTAGGGTTTATTATTGAGTTGGTCCACCCTTTGCAGCTATAACAGTCTCAACTCTTCTGAGAAGGCTTTCCACAAGGTTTAGTAGTGTGTTTATGGGAATCTTTGACCATTCCTCCAGAACAGCATTTGTGAGGTCAGACACTGATGTTGGACCAGAAGGCCTGGCTCTCAGTCTCTGATCTAATTCATCCTAAAGGTGTTCTACTGTGTTGAGGTCGGGACTCTTCAGGCCAGTCAAGTTCCTCCACACCAAACTCACTCTGTGATTTTACATGGCCTACCACTTGGTGGCTGAGTTGCTGTTGTTCTCAATTGCTTGCACTTTGTTATAACACCACTAACAGTTGACCATGGAATATTTAGTATGGAGGAAAATTCACAAATGAACTTATTGCACAGGTATCAATCTATCACGCTACCACGCTTGAATTCACTGAGCTCCTGAGAGCGACCCATTCTTTCACTAATGTTTGTAGAAGCAGTCTGCATGTCTAGGGGCTGGATTTTATACACCTGTGGTCATGGGAGTGATTGGAACACCTGAATTCAATTATTTGGAGGGGTGTCCCAATACTTTTGGCAATATAGTCGATCATAGAGTAGGAAAAGATGTAAGACTGCATCTAAAGGATTCTGAGACAATGAGCTTAAAAGGTCCGATAAGACAAAAATGTAACTCTTTGGGCAGAACCCCAGAGCACAAACTCTGAGCAACGCCAGACACTTCTCATTACCTAGCTAATATCAGTCATGTAGCTAAGCATGGTGGTGGCAGCATCATGCGTTGCAATAGCAAAGACATGAAATTAGAGAGGTTCTAAAAAAAATCTGGTCAAGAAAAATGAGGGTGTTTTTTTTTTAACCCACCATTCTTTTAAAGCTTCAGTGTACGTGAGACATAGAGACTTGTGTATTTTGTCTAATCCCAACATAATTTACTAACCAGTATGTCAGTGCTGGCAATGCAGCTGAGCTTCAGGTACTCCACAGCTCTTTGTTGAAGCTCCACGTCAGCATTGCGAAGTTGGCTATCTGAGCGCAGGACATCCTGGATGGTAGCCTTCACTTCTGGAAACAAGTTAATGAACTTGATGTAAGCCGACAGCAACAGTGCTCGAGTTGGCACAGAGCACAGGTGGAACTTGGAGTGGAGAAGGTTGAACTGGACCAGAGGGCTGAGGGAGAAGAGAACACAAACCAGCATCAGTAAAACACACTCTGAGCTCCTGTCACAAAATCAAAATCACAACACAAAATGTATTCAACATTTCATAACATATTAACTAATCCTGGCTTTCACCCTGGTTGACTGAGTCACTGTTGCACGTCATGCCCTCTGTCTCTCCCCCTGCATTTCTTATGTGCATTGCTACTGTGGCCAATAAAGCCAAAACAAAAATAATAAAAAAGGAAAAAAATTACAGAAGAAATAGTGACAATGGACAACACTCAATTTTCCAGTGGTGTGAGCACCACGACCAAAACAAAGCAAATAAAAAGTTCAGCTTTCTCAGAACTTTCAAAAAATAGAAACTAAACTATTGCTGGATACTGTTTTTTAGTGTTTGGGTAAATAAATCCTTTCAATAATAAACAGGAAGGACCTGAGCTAAAATATCAGCTGGACTCTGGCAAAAATGATAGGATTACCAGACGGTGGACTGTACTGTGTGGATGCTGTTTGTACCTGGAGCGTGAATCACCAGCAATGAGGTTACCAAACTCTCCCAGGATGTAACCTCCAACCTTCACCAGATTCTCATGGCAGGCAGGAGCCTGAAGTGCCTACAAGTTTTTACAAAGAACAGTGTCACTGGGTTAGGAACAATATGTAAGAAAACTAAACTTTGAATGGCACAGGTGGAAACCACATAGTCTACATGTCCATGTGGACCTGTCATAGTTCAGACACATAGACACCATCCATTACGAGCTTTACATGACGTAGGCTCTTTGTTGGGGCAAAGGGTTTATCTTGACTGTTACTGATACAGCTTGATATTTGATCCCTTCTTTTAAACCAGTGTCAGTTTTTTTACTTTAGCAATAAAAACTGTTTACCTCCTACTTTCTGAACCCCAAATGTTAGTCTGGACATTTGGACTCATTTTTCACTGCAGTATTAGGTCCTGCACCATTATGAACACAGCACTACCATTGCTAAAAGTAGAGACAAGTCAAAAACATCCTTTATGCAGTGTAACAAAACTATAAAATCACATATCATAAAAAACAAAAGATGAAAGATGACTGTCTTTGATGATTTGTTTTAGAAAAATGAAAAAATGGACTCAATCTAAGTGTCTATGGGGGCTATCGTTGCTGGAAAAATTAGAGACTCTACATGCTATACATATTTTGCTACCGACAAGTTCAGTGTTTTTCCATACTGGCTTCCTGTCTGCTCTGTGTAAAAACAGTCTGCAGTTCAGCTCAGTTCAGCTGAACAGTCTCTGAATTTTTGCCATGTGACTGTCGGTTGCGTTGAGTTAAACATGGCTTCTCGGTTGTGCAGAGTTTTTTTGTTTTTGCCAGAATAGTAGCTCAACAACCATCAGAAGGTTGGAAATCCAACATTTTTTTTCAGTTTTTGTGGTTTCAGACTCTGATAAGTGGTGTCATTTTGCCAACTACACAGTGCGAACTTAGACCATAGCAGGCCAATGCTTTGTAAAGTTTGACAGCTGAATTACTCTGCAGTAAGAAAAAAAGCATTGCAAGTCTACTTTGATGGCATGTTATAGTATTCTTACATGACTCGCTTTTACAGAACACTTGTGTTGCCTATTTAAAAATGGCTTTACTGGCTTTGGACATTTAAAGCTGCTGCACTGCACAACCTTTTAGCCTGGACACATGTCAAGATTAAAATACGAAACTTCTGTTTTTAAATGACCAGATAAGAGAAGTAAAACAAAGGTCTCAAAAAAGCTTCCCACTTGCAAAGCGTGACTGAACCCATGCAATGATTTCCACATAGTGTAATTAGTTAGCTACTCCCACTTAGTCCCCATGAACATGTTTGCTAGGTGAAGTGAACTTCTAACAAGACACGTGGTGACATAAAGGTCCGTGCTCACCTCAAAGACAGTCTTGGCCGCATAACCTTGGACGTCATCTCGGTTTATGACTATCTGGATGACACGATACCACACCTCCTCGCTGACATAGTCACCAGCGACACGGATGAGGTTGAGAATAGTATCCACGTACCAGGTGTAGTCCACTGCGTATTTTTCTGCTAAGATGGCCACCTTGAGCACCTGAAAAAGAGAAGGCGGTGGCTGAGAACAAGAGCTTACACTGAGAACCTGAAAGGCAAACAGGCCTGTGCTGATGACCCACTATCTCCTCTCTGATTGAGTAGTCGGCGGTCTCCAGGTAGCTCAGCATCTCTGCCACAATCTGCTTGGCGTTGCTGCGGTCACACATGGCATAGAGCAGATCCACAGCACGTTGGCGAACACTCACGTCTCTCTCTGTCTGCATGGTAAATAAATATGATTAGAAGATAAAGTTTGCCTACACAAGTTGTCGAAAGCTGGGTTATGCTGTGGATAGCCAAACAGAGTTTCCTAAAGAAAGAAACATCACTGGCTAATAGAGATGCTCCTAATGACAAATTTCCCAGCCATTTAAACTGAAGTTTGGACTAGTTTACTAGAGTAGTCTGGACTAGCCTTTTATTTAACTTGTAGTACCTTTGGATGTATTTGTTTCAGTCTCTAAGCTGTAAAAACTTGTGCAAACCATTTCTAGCATCATTGTATTGTTAATAATACTTTTTATGTCAGCCTGCCATCACAATATGTTGTTTAAAACTCATTATTGTTGTATTTTTTTCCCCCAACACTGATATAACAAGGTGCATAAGCTGCAGCTGCTGACCATCTGTGAGCCCGTCTTCAGGATTTGAACAGGCTTTGGCTTCTCTCAGTCATAACACTGGGATGTAAGTGAACATTCTAAAGCTAAGGATACATTTTCATGCATTCATCATTTGTTTTACAGCCAAATACTGTTTAAGTGATTATAAATAACTAGTAAGAAAGTGCATAATAATTCCAGTGGCCCATTCCAGACTCCATCGCTAACCACTTATCAGATTAGTTACAAAAAACGCAGAATAGCAGTCATCAAGTTGTAAAAGCAATCCAAGCACTCATCAATTTCACATTAACCTGCAGAGCTTATCAAAAGCACCCAGATAACGAAGAGGCTCACCTTTAGAGCGTTGATCACAGTTTCTATATGCGTCTTCACTGCCTCGTGAGAAAACTCAGAGCTGGCCAGCGTGCACATGCTCTCCAAAGCCAAATACCGAAGGTTTGTTTCTCTGTGCTGCAGAAACTGGCCTAGCTGGTTGCAGGCTCGTACCAACAGCGTGGGCTCACTGGGAGACAGGAGGGAAAAATGAAAACCTTGGTGTCACAATTTATAACAGCACAAACTCCAACACAAAACTTCGTTGTAATTCGTTCGTCTGTGTTTTACATATGTTTGATTAAAACTGAGCTTTGAATTTTTATCCTTGACTGTTGATTAGCTATTACCTGTGACATGCTACCAATCAGAGTTCAAAGGATGAGTACTGACAGAGAGAAGTGGCTGAATTAGAGACAGCTAATATTAAGTTTATTTATTTAGTCGGGAATTTGTTTTTTAAAAATAACATTACCAATAATCAGAAAAATGTTGAATATTGGATCTGTTACTGACAGCAGCTAAAGAAGCCCTCAAGTCTTACTTTATTTTTACAATATAACAAAAAGAACAAATGAAAGCACCAGATTGATTACCAGTTTTTATAAGAGTAGCAGTACCACTAAAAGCTCAACAATACCCATCCCTAAGCTTGGGACTGGCCTGTTACCTTTCAGGTTCAACAAAAAGCATGACTGAGTCAGAGTGTTCCAGTGCAGTGACTGCTACAGCTGGACTAACATCTAATACACTAGTTGTTAAAAGCTGATCCACAAACCCAGTGGTAGAACTCCCCAGAAAATCTGAAATTCTGAATTTTCCTTTTCAAGAACAAAACTCTACAATCCTGTCATAATGCAGGAATTCAAAGATCAGCAGTCAGCTTGGTACAGCAAACACAACCAACCTGTCGTGGTGAATGATGAGGGAGATGGCTTCAAATAAAACAGCGTTCTTTGCGTTTGAGTGCTGGACCTTCTTGGACTTGGGTGGCTCCTGGGCTTTATTGAGGATGGTCTCTAGACACTCTGTCAGACGACTTCGCAGTGCTGCATCCTCTGCAACAGCAAAGTTAGGTTCTTAAAACCCTTAGATTTCTTATTTAAACTCTTGTCAACAAACTTTTAATATGAAGACCTCGTGTACTATTTAATATACCGACAAGTCAAATCAGTTTCTGTAATTGTGCGTTCCAAGTAGAAACATTTTGGACCTCAATAGGAGACCAAGCTGCTTATTTTCTGCAGGATGTCTAAGTAAACCAAGCAATGCTAAAAGGTCCTATATTTTTTAGACGGCCTTCCAGCTTTACAAGTCAGTAAGAACTTTTAGGTTCTATATGGAAACAGAGTAACCAACAGTCGTCAAGCTGGAAATAAACCCTTTCTGCCATAAACTGGCTTAGATATGGAGTCTGGATTGATGTCTCCTTATCATTTGGTCATTAATAACAAATACGGAATATTATACATAAGAAGCTGTGTGTGCAAGAATAAACTGTGAATAAATAGTTTACTAATGTTGGAATGGAGTTGGTCTTTTTTGTGTATCTGTCTTACATTAGCTATGATACACTATTTAATCTATAAACGTTTATGTTTAATGGTAAACAAATAACTGACAAAAAAAACCAACTTGTAGCATTTCTTATAACCAATAAACACTATTAATTATCATTTCATTGTTGGTTGACAGTAAAATAACTATTAATTAGTGACTAAATTTTCCTGTACTATACCTGGCGGGGGGTAACACTGTAGCAGCCGCAGCAATTTCACAGACAACCATGGTGCAGCAACAAAGTAGTATGTATAGTCCTGAAGGTCAATGGAAGCTGACGTCACAATCTGGAAAAGCAAGAACAAAATGAAACATAAATAGATGTTACAATCAGATTTTATCTTTGTGAGGTGTGTGAGGTATCGTGTGAAAGATACCCACCCTACTAAGTCTGGCCACAGCCAGTGCAATGGATGTTTTGAAGTCGTCAGGACTTTTCTGGGCCAAAGTGGTTATAAGGCTGGTGGCTGCTGTTACCACTCCCTGAAAACAGACAGAGACACCTTAACACAAAAAATAAAATCCAACTGGCACAATATTTCACCATCCAAGGTGTTTTAGGTGTACAGGCATTCTGTCCCAAAAAAGGTAGATACTCTAAACAATATACAATATGTAGGATGGGTGATCAAAAATGTCTAAATGTGTGCCTATAAAAATCAGAAACATCCCAGATCATACATTGCTCCCAGTACTTCTGTGAGGCTTGTAATGACCCCTGGAAGTCCCATTCTGTAAACATGTCAAGCGCCTTCTGTGTTAAGTGCTATGTCAAATGTCGACCCTTCTACTGGAAGTTCATTTTGGGGAGCGGAGGAAGTAGCAGGGAACCAAATGTGGTGAATAAGGCAGCAACGATAGTTCTGTTGCGGCCAAAAAACTTGTGTATAATCAGTCACCACACTGTATGTGGGCCCACAGCACATTGGAGCACCCACATGCCACTGCACCACAGTTCAGGTGGTTTGTGCTGGATGTTCTCCTTCAGGACATTACAGTAGAACTCTTCCACAACAGTCCAACTCTTGGAGACAAACTCCTGTTGCACAACCACGTGAATGTCAAAGAAAACAATGAGCATGCTCCTGCTGCGTTCCTGACCCAATGCACCTTGTCTGGTTTTATGAATTGCAGGCTCTTCCGCTGTAAAGACTGTGATGTTTGATCTCTTGGTGGTAGCCACAGACCCATCTCTCATCAGCAGTGATGATCCACAACATAAAGGTTGGATCATTCCAGCTGTTGACTGACAGAATCTGATCTTTTCTTCTCTGTTGCAGTTTGTGGTCCATGGAGAAATCCACCTACCAGTGGTTACAGTTATGTGTGTAACAGGTCATGCTGTTGATGGTGCAATGTGACGCAGCCTCGGACATTGTTACAGTTGCTTCTAGCACACACTGGAATCACATGACTGTGACTTCCTTAGCGTAAGCACAACATGAACAGTCGACAAATCATCCCCCATAACCACTGTCAAAACATACACTTTCAGCTTTTCAGTGTTCTAAAAATCTGCTTTAGGTATACTTTTTGTCACTTTCTGTGTGAATGTAATGCATACTAAAAACCTGCTTGGAATCACGATGTGGATTTGTGGATTTTTTCTACTTTTTATTTGTATTTTCAGATAAAAGCAACAACAAGAACATACTCAAGCAAAAAAAATGAAATAAAACAAATTCAACAGGGGGGAAGCAGGCACCCTCACATTGTTTTTATACAAGTTCTTACATGTAGTGTGTTATATGATCAGTTTTTTTGGAAGTCAGTCCATTTTCCCAGCACTGATCATAAGTCTTTCCTTTGTTCCATTCCTTCCTGTAATGAGTCAATTTTTCCATAGAAAAAATCTCTTCTACTATATTCAACCAAGTCACTGCAGTAGGGGGGTCACTTTTCAACCAGTTCCTAGTGATGGCCTTTTTGCCAGTTTCAGTATTTTAAACAGAGAGAGACGTCCTTCTCTTGAATAATACCTTTGGAGATCAGGCCTAAGTATATGCTATCCATGGGTCTTTGGGAATCTTACAACCAAAAATCTTGTCAAGAGTCTGAACAACTTTGTCTCAAAAAGGTTGTAGCTTTGTGCTGAGCCAGAAAATGTGTGAGTGGTTGGCACTGAGAGTTCCACACTGCCTCCAACAGATCTGTTGTGAATTTAGTAAGTTTGTTTTTAATCTGAGGCGTAACAAAAGAAACTGGACAAGTAAGTCCAAGTTCTAAGTAAGTACAAGTTAAGTAGAGTCCTACCAAGTGCTGGTCATTAAGCAGATGGACCACCCGTGCTGTCCATTCACCCATGGGCACCAGGTCAGGAGATGTCCTGTTGAGTCGTAACAAACATAGTGCTGCACTCTGCTTCACACTGTCCATGGTGTCCCTGATAGAAACAAGCAAAACACAATGTGAACTAAGGCAATACAAAATTCATATAGTCACTGTCACACTTAAAAGTTTAAATACTTCAATACTGTGTCTACATTGAATTCTAGCTTTAGGTCTAGAGCTGATTTGAAGACGACCATGTTTAATTTATTTTTATATAAAATGTATTAATTTCTCATTTTTCAGATACTCCTCTAATGTAACTACTAGTGAAGAGTGTCTAAGACTGACATTAAAGGATGCTACTTTCAGCTGAGAAACACTGTTAAGTCCATCCTCTGCATGAAAGACATGATAGTTGTAATGACTGCACTAATTTCCTCAAGGTTAGACTACTCTAAGTCACTGTACCTGGGTACTGATCAGTCCTCACTGTCCTGTCTGCAGCTGGCCCAAGATGTTGCTGTGAGACTTAAACTGGTACCAAAAAAATGGAAAGCACTGCACCTGTAGTGTCATCCTTATACTGGATACTGGTTAAATACAGAATTGATTTTTAGATTATTTTATGTGTTTATAAAGTCATGCATGGGTTGTCACCTGGGTACATTCGAAAACTTCTCTGCCTCTACTCTACCTGAAGGCCTCTTAGATCATCAGATCAACTGCTTTTAACTGTTCTAGGATCAAGGCTGGTGGGTAAAGGAGTCTGAGCCTTTGCAGTGGCAGCTGGAGCAGTCTTCCTCTTTCAATCAAATGTTCCTTCTCCATTGATATTTTCTAGAAAAGCGTACATGTTTTCCGTGGTTGTCGGCTGCTCCTAATGTTCTTACATTTCATTTACATTTTACAAACTGATCCTACAAGTCCCAATTCTCTTTTGCCTGGTTCAGTATTTTATATTAATTCTTTTGTCTGACTAAATGATTTTACAAGTCTAATACTGTCTTGATGATTTCTTGCTGACTACTTGGACTTAGACTCTCAGCCTGTCAAAATGTCTATCCTTCTATTGCCACCCCAACCACTCCCCCACCCGCCTCATCCGCACCCTCACCCCAACAGGTCAAGACAGATGGTCACCCTTCCTGAGCCTGGCTCTGTCCAGTTCCTTCCCACAGTAGCCAACTGCTTGCTCAAAAGGAAAACAAGGGAAACTATGGATTGCTGGGATTCTATATTTGAAATGTCTAAGGTCTTCACCTTACTATGTGAAGTACTATGAGATGACATGTTGTGAACTGGCACTATCTATATAAAATGGAATTTAGGGCCGCCATATAGCTCACTGAGTTGAGGTGTTACCACGTGGGCATAGGTCACCAGCAGCGGCCTTGAGTTCCAGTCCAGCTCACGACCCTTTGCTACATGTCTCTCTCCTTTCTACCCCCTTTTACTCTGTCTATCAATAAACTTCAAAAATCCCCCCCCCCAAAAAAAATATTTTAAAAAAAATTGAATTTAAATTGAAACTGATATATTATTATTATACAAACCCTGCCACCAAGATGCTGGGAATTTCAAAGGCAAAGGCCTCAGCCATTTCTCTGCTGCCCACGTTAGCAATGCAGTGCAGGGCCAGGTTCATGAAGGTTGGATTGCGGCTAGCGAGGTCATTCTTGATGCCGTTGTTGATTAGACGGATCAAATCACTGTTGGAGTTTACCAGCACTGAGATGAACAGGTAACCCTGAAAGGGGACACAAACAGTGTTTCTTTGGTACAACACCACCAGATGAAGGTGAGTATTTCAAGTTATTGGCACTCCCCATACTCTGATGGGATTTCACACAAGCATACACTGATGAGCCAAAGTGTTATGACCACCAGCCTATTATGCTGCTGGTCCTCTGTGTACCTGCAAAACTGCTCTGACCAATCAGGCCAAGGACTCTACAAGACCCTTAAAGGTGCTCTGTAGTACCTGGCACCCCAACATCAGCCATAGCTCAGACTCACTGTTCTGGTACATCTCACAGGTGCTTGATCAGATTTAGATCCAGAGCAACACCTTTAACTCTTGTTTCTCAAACCAAACAATGTGTGTAGAAGGGTTGTGTATAGTCTGTATTTTTAAAATTCTGAGTCTGCCTACCAATTTGGGTCCTCAATGATTCGCAATCCTTAAACAGTGGGGTGTGATGCACTGCTTGTTGGAGACATTCCTCCCATAACTATGATTAAAATTTTCTGCAATGTGTAGCCCTTCTGTTAGCCCAGGCTAGACAGAACATTATTCACTGCCTTTGTACTTCAGCGAGTTTTAGGTGCCAAGCAAGCCTCAGCATTTTGGAGATGTTCTGACCAAGTTATCAATTCAGTAATTGTCAAACTGGCTCAGGTCTTTACACCTGTCCATTTCATCACTCGTAGACGTTGACTGCAAACACTACTGTTACAATTCTTGTTATAATTGTCATCTGCCTCATTTGTGAGTGCTCATAACATTCTGTTTCATCAGTGCATTTGCATAAGTGATCAATAAGCTTTTGACTTGAGACACAGACTGAAAATAAGGATATACTTACAATTTGTTTCTCTGTGTACTTGTTGGAGCTGAGAAGGTTGACAGCTTCCATGTGCCCAAAGTCGATATCATGGCCCAGCAGAAAGATGAAGAGCAGCTTGCAGACATATTTTTTTTTACTGTAGCCATCTAAAGCCTTGTCTCCTATTCACACATGTAAAAAAACACGGACACACATACATAACCACACACAAAGATGAACATGAATGTCTACATGAAGTTATCAATGCAAGGATTTCCTTCTGATGCTGTCATCTAATTTCAAACAGGTGAGTAGTGGAGAAAAGGGAGGCACAGATCTTTTGCCAATCGCAACTTTTATGGTCACATTATCCTAAAATAGATATTCTGTAAATATTCAACATCACTCTTATCCACCATAATGACAAGGATATTGTGTTTTTAATGTTTTGTCAGCCCTGTGATAGACTGGTGACCTGTCCAGGATGTCCCCTGCCTTCGCCCACGTCGGCTGGGATAGGCTCCAGCCCCCCCGCAACCCTACAGAGGATTAAGCGGTGTAGAGATAATGGATGGATGGATGTTTTGTCATTTATGGCTTTCTCTGTGTAAAAGTACAGTTCAGCGTGACTGTACACACCAAACTGAGTCTCAGCCTCGTCTGCCTCGTCTCTGGCACACTTCAATGCCTTTAACTTTCAGCAGTAATGACTTCAAGAGCCTGTCGAATGGGATCAGGTTTTGAGATCTCAGAAGCAGCCATGGAGCAGAGACGCTTGTGTGTGAAAGGTCAAATGCATAGGCTGAAATATAGTAAAGTAACATAATCAAATGCTTCTGCTTAATACTTAAGTGTTGTAATGATTAAGAGTGATTTATGAAATTAAAGTTTGAGAATTGATTTGAAGTTTGTGATGATTAAAGTAACATAAAATGATGTTTTAAGACAGAATTTAAACTGCGTAGTTAGAGAAGGGAAGTGACCTTGAGGCCTGCTAGTGAGGATGAGTCCTCACAAGCCCCGACAGAGCGGATGCGGCCTCCTTATATGTCAGTAGGAAATTAAGTAATGTCTGGAACATGTCACTGAGCTGGCTAAAATGTGTGTGTGCTACTGTTAAAAGTGTGTTGGGAGGGGAGAAGTCATGTGAAAAAACGGGAGAATTCGAGAGTATAAAGGTGAGAGACAGAGACAGTCTAACGGAGTTCTTCGGGGAACATCGTCGAAGTTGGATCTGTTTTACCTTTGTCCCGTATTGAGGGATTTTATTCTACAGCCGAGAAGAGTTCTGGACAGTCTACAAATTCGTTCGAAGAGGGATTAGTGAAACACATCCTCTGCTCAGAAAGAGAGGAACGGCAGCGGGAGTAACCGGTCAGGCCGCCCTGCTCACTGACAGCCGGAATGTCGGGGGCTTTCTAAAGAGGAACTTGAGTTGTACCATCGCTGCATTGGATTGTCGAACTTTCCCTCAAAGGCCCAAGAATAACTAAAGGATTAATTTGTGAGACTGATTTGGATCCAGAGCTGTTCGACTCCCCTTGGGATGCGTGGGGAACTTATTGGATATATTGAGACTTTGTACGGAGTTATCATTCCTTAAGAAACTCTATTGCACCCAAGTCAGGACTGGGCGTGGTGGCGGAGGCCTAGCTGCCTGCTCTCTCCTTTCCCAAAAACACACAATCGGGTAATTAGTCTTAAAAGAGCTCAGCATTGTTTTATTAACCCAATTAGTTAACCATAATCAGGAATGTTTGATGTATAAGAATTTAATCACCTGCTGTTGCTGTAACCCTGCTAACAACATTCAATAAACACTGGATAAGCATTTAAAGAGGAATTGTCTGTATTTTTAAATTGATTATATGAACACATAGGACACCTCATTGATGTAAAAAGTTAAGCAATTGTGTGCATAAAATCTAAAGGTTCTGACAGGTTATTCTAGTTACAAAGGAAATAGATTTTTAAACAGATCCCTGGAGTCCACTGTCCGGACTTCTAAACTTAACCTAGCAATTCACCAAGTGCTGTCGTATACAGAGGAGGGAGCTGTCGTTAACAGGCGTGACTGGTTGGAAGGCTAGGCTACGAGGCTACTTAGTTTAGTTTTCGGTCAGAGTAAGCGGGGTAGGCGTCTGGAAGAAGACAGTGAGAGCTAGGCGAGTCCCCTCACCACCAGCTTAAGCTGTTCTGCTGAACTCACTGGGTAATACCCATGAGCAGTTTAGAACCTAACCCTAGAAACGGAGAGCTGGTCCAATTATCCTGTTAAAGGGTATACTTGGGACACGACATTATTGGCGTCCCTGGGTGGGCGGGGCTTAAGTTAGCCACGCCCACAAAAGGGTTCCAGAGGCCTAGGGAGGCCTGGAGCCCTTAGTCGAACCCAAGGAGTGAATCTGCAGCGAAGAAGAGTTCTGCTTGAGGATTTACTGTGAAGAAGTGATCGTCTGGGAGGAGAACAGGATCACTGAACCTGCAGGAAGGTGCAGGAGGCACCGCAGGAGTTTCGCCCGGAGTCGAGGACAACTGACCAAGTCCCAGCGCACACCGTGGAGTAGCCTAACCGAGTCTGCCCTCATCCCTACTCAAGGCGCTACGAGAGGCTTTGAAGGAGCAGACGACTCGAGACGACAAAGAATATGGAAGAGTGTGATGTAGAGAACGGGACTGTTGGGGCAGAAGGGGGCGCAGAACTGCCACCAGCAGGGGTCCCGGAGGGATCTACAGATTCGTCGCCAGTGATAAGCCCAGCTGGCCGCTCCCGGTATCCCTACCAGATTGTGTTACTGGGAGATGGATGGGATACATGGGAGGAGGCAATGAAATACCATGTTGGATTGTACAATTCTCGGTTGACGGGAGATGAATTAAAGAAAGAAATCGAGGACCATATTGGGAAATATGGACAATATACTTCCAAAGAGGAAAAACACCACATGCACCAGATGGTGGCCCAATGTCCTCGAAGAGGTAAAAGCAAAGAGGACGTTGGAGTCTGGCTGGAATGGTGGGGTAATTACCTGGAAGGTCTAAACGACACTCTGCCTATGGGCCAGATAACCACGCTAGTGAGCCCATCTGCGGAATATGATCCTATCGTGAAGATGTTAGCCCAAGAGACCGGGTTAGACGGAGTATTGGTGTCAAGTGGTTCGGTGAAAGCTGCATCGAGATATAAGGAGTACGAGAAACTCTTAGAAAAGTTGCATGGATATCGAGAGGCAGCACGACGGGCACAGGAAGAAATGGAACAGTACAGTGTGCACACCCGGCAGGGTTCAGCCTCACCTTCAGAGGAAGGATCAAGTGAAGACGGGGATGCAAGTGGCTCGGATGACTTCGGCGAAGACGTTACACTTGAACCAGAGTCGACTCGTCCGAGGAGAGACCCATTAGTGCCGCTGACGACGGGGATGAACCAACTATCCATTTCACCTGTGCCGTCGCCTGAAATACCGGTAGCAGAGGCGAGTCAGCCATCTCTTCAACCCAGGCTGTTGCCTAGAACACCGGCTGTAGCGGGAATGAGTCAAGTTCCTGCCACACCTGCTCTGGTGTTCAAAACACCGAAGATGAGTGAGAACTTAAAAGCAAAGCTGCAAGTTGCAGAAGAAGCAGTTACACTCCTCAAGAAGATGGAGAAAGTGTATCAGAACGATCGGCAAGACGGGCAGGGAGAACCGGATGGAGCCGCAGCATACAAACGAAGTATTGAAGAAATGGCACCGGAGCTGACCCCTCTGCCGTCGGGGACTAAGAAGTTTGGTAACCAAGTGGGATCTGTAACCCACCTTTACGTGGGAGATCCGTGGGATCTGAGAGCTGACGGATTACTGGTTATAACA
The DNA here is from genome assembly GCA_024666655.1 of Dascyllus trimaculatus. Lineage (NCBI taxonomy): Eukaryota > Metazoa > Chordata > Actinopteri > Pomacentridae > Dascyllus > Dascyllus trimaculatus. The sequence goes on along the minus strand of CM045445.1, from coordinate 4,334,634 downwards.
AACAGGAATTTGAAGATTCGGAATTCATCATTTCGCAAAGCCCTGGTGGAAAGAGCAGGGAAGGAGTACAAGAAGGAGACAGAAGAGGCAGGCATCCAGAATTTGAGACGTAACGAGGAAGCGAAGTCAGTGGTGGTAACCAGCGGCGGACGTCTCCCACATTTTGCAGTTCTGCACGCATTGGCGAGGGAATATGATGCGGAGACAGACTTAGACGAATATCGGGACCTGTTGGCTGAGGCTTTGGAAGAGGGTTTGGAAAGAGCAAACGAGCTGCAATACCGGAGAGTGATAATCACCGTTGATGGGGTGAGGTCTAACACTCTACCCTGGGAGATAGCAGAACAAGCAGCTACCAGAGCCGCAAGTATACAGATGAAGGCCCATCCCCACTGTAATGGAATAAGGGAGATGGTTATAACAGTCTCCAAAGCACAAGACCGTGAGCGCAGAGAGCGAGTGCTGGCACAGCTGGAAGTGATAGAAGAAGCGAGAGGATTAAAAAAGAAGCAGAAAACCAACAAAGCAGTAAAAGAGGAGCAAGCAACTCCTAAAGAAAGAAGAGCGAGGATCTCATCCACACCGAGTGAAACACCGCAGGAATTAATTTCACCGTGGAGGGATCACAGTTATGCCAGAGTGACAGTGACGCCCCGAGCCCCTGCAACGTGGAGGGCACAAACCGTCCCCCATCCTGTGGTTCAGCGGCTGTATGAGCAGAGAGAGGAGTCTGAGAGGGAAGAAATGCCAGAAGGAAATTATTCTGCCATGCAGACTACACGTCAGGCTCAGAATAATGCGACAGGACCTGGGACACCTGGAGGTCAAGGGGGGATGGATACTCCGTACCCCCAGGAGGTGCAAACTCCACAACAGGAGGATTTGGAAGGGCCCCCTGAGGGTCCTAGAGGCCCCGCACCTGACGAGGAGGAAGACGTAAGTGAGAACGAGGATGAAGATGATGGGGACCAAGATCGTACCCTGGAGTCTGTGTCATACAAGTCCTCAGAGCCACTGCAGGAGTTGAGAAACGCCCGAAGGCGAGGGGCCAAGAAGGATGTGCGGCTGGTCTCTGTGAAAAGAACCACAGAAAAAATGGCAAGGGATATAAGGTTTGGACCTATCAGAGCCAAAGATGGACGACAGGCCTATATGCCCGAAGTTGGACAAACCAGCTACGATATACCAGACAACTGGGCTGAGGACCAAGACGAGCTGAAAGAGTTGAAGGTAAAGGCAACACTGGGAGAATGGGCGAACATATTGATGATGCCGACCTATGCCTCCCTAGCGTCCTGTAAAGAGCTGACTGTAAATTTCAGAACAGCCTTCACTGCTATAACGCATGATGTTATGCTGAGGAGAATGAAGAAAGCAGCATATACCCATGCACAAGAAGTGGAAAGAGCCGGTCGGGAGGATTTCTCGGATAATGAAGAGGAGCCTGAGAGGCCGGCACCGGAGGCTCAAAGGGATGAAATCCAGCCGCCAAAAACTGGGCCTCTGCTTAGTGTAACAGGAGTGGAAATGAGTACCCTACTACCAACTCAGGGTTACACAGAGTATAAAAAGATCAAGTCATTGGTGCCGGCGAAAGACCCTTCAAGACACGTGGTGGAATATTTGAAGGAGACGTGGCCATGGGTTGTAAGCCTGACCAGCAATGAAGAAGCGAGGAAACTGTTCCTGAGCCATGCTACAGGGAGTCCGGTAGGACCAGAAGAATCGGCTCAAGAGCACTATGGCAGGTTGGTGCTGGAGGATACTGAGGATGAAGAAGCATGGATGCAAAGAGCCCGTGCCAGGCTGGATAAAGGACAAACCCTCACCCAGATATGGCATGAAGTGAAGAAAAGAATCTCGCCAAACCGGTATGTGAAAGCCCTGAGATACATAACAAAAAGTCAAAGAGATGAAGTAGATTTTGTGTCGCTGCCAGTGGACTCTAATCTGCCTCAAATAGACAGCACAGTGCAGAAGTGGGACCTGAAGAGGAATTACTACAAGGAAAAGAGGGAGAAGGAGTCTAAACAGACGATCAAAGACAAGAGACCCTACGAAGCACCGCAGCGAGCAAAAGGACCAATGCCAGCGGCACCCAGTCGACCAAACCAAGCCAGACCAGCAGGAGGGCAGGTTAGACCTCCGAATCAGTACAAACCAGCTCCGATGACGAATGGTCAGAAGAAGGGGAGTTATCTTTCACCAGAGGAATACAACAAGTTAACTCCAGAGCAGAAGCAGGCCCTCCGGGAAGCCCGTCAGATGGCGAACCGGGGGCCTGAGAAGTAATGGCTCAGGAGGCGCGGCGGGTCACCCTGGAACATGCCTACTGGAATGGGGATAATATCTATGCAGATCTAGAAGGAACCCCCTATCTAGTGGACTCCGGGGCAGAGGTGTCGATGACCCGCAAGAGCCTCTCTACAGAAGGACACCTCAAAGTCCAACTGGCAGATGGGACTATTAAAACGTTCCCCTTTGCCATTTGGAAGGGAATTGTGTGGTTGTTGGGACCGTACAATTTGATGACAACGAGAGACCTGAAGAACTTGTACAAAAGAAAAACAGAGAAACTGTCAGTCAGGCGACGACTGGAGAGGCTGCATGCAAGATTGATAAGGTTCGCTCCTCGAAAGAAGGAATTACAGCTGCAGGAGTGGTACAAGCCAGTGGATGTAGCAGAAGTGACTGTGCAAAAGATCCAGGAGAGCGACCTATCGCCATCAGGAAAAGAAAGACTGAAGGAGATCATCATAAAGGCTAGTGTGGCCAGATTCAAGAATGACTGCGGCGACCTAGGTGAAAAATACACCCACACCATCGTTGGAGGAGTGCATCCTGCAGTCCGCCAGTATCCGCTGAATCCAGGAGCGATCGAGGAAATGGACCTGATAGTGAAGGAGTTAAGTGCATTGGGGATAATCCGAGAAGAGCCGAACCCGATTACCAACAGCCCGATCCAGGCAGTGAAAAAACCTGAGTCGGCGGGAGGTGGCTGGAGGCCTGTTATTAACTTTAAAGCCCTGAACAGACGAACAGTGGCTAATAAGGCTAGCCTGATCAATCCCCAGGGCACACTGAAGACACTGCAGGTCAAAAAATATAAATCTTGTATTGATCTAGCCAATGGATTTTTTTCCTTGAGGTTGGCTAAAGCATCCCAAGGCAAGACAGCGTTCACACACAAAGGAAGAGCCTATGTGTGGACTCGACTGCCGCAAGGTTTTAAAAACTCTCCAAATGTGTTCCAGTCCGCAGTTATGGATATCCTACAAGATCTGGGAACGACAGTCTACATAGATGATGTGTTCATCGCGGATGACAATGAAGAAGAGCACCTGGAGAGGCTGCAGAAAGTGATCGAGCGGCTGACAGAGGCAGGACTGAAGTTGAATCTCAAGAAATGCCAGTTTGGCCAGTTTCGAGTGAACTACCTGGGATTCCAAGTAGAAGCCGACTTGGGGTTATCGGAAGGGTTTCGAGAAAAGCTGGATCAAATTAGGCCTCCTACGTCGCTGAAAGAACTGCAACAAATACTGGGACTATGTAACTATGTGAGAGATCATGTTCCAGGCTACCAGAAGTATGCCCGACCGCTGTACGCGAAGCTGAGAAAAGAAGAGCCTCAGCCAGATGAAGCAGCTAACAAAGGATGGGCATGGACAGCTACAGATCAGAACAACTTGGAAGAACTGAAAAAGGCTATCCAGGGAGCTCTGAGATTGGAGCCCCGGAGCCTAAATTCCCGGCTAGTGGCAGATACTAGCTGCGAGGACGACGATGCAGTGGTTAAAGTCAGCAACGAGGGAGCGGGTATGGTGGCACTCTGGAGCTATACCTTATCTTCGGTGGAGAAGAAATACCCACCTGAGGAGAAGGAATTAGCAGTCCTGGCGAGATATTGGAGCGCTTTGAAGGATTTAGCCCAAGGCCAGGCCATTAAGATTAACACCCAAAGCCAAGTACATCGGTTTTTGAGAAAAGCCACAGTGGAAAGTACCAAAGCAACCAATGCGAGGTGGGGAAGATGGGAGGATATTCTGTTGGACCCAGACCTCGAAATTGGACCTGCTCAGCCCGTGAGTAAAAGACCACACAAACCGGACGAGATAAAGAAAGACCCGTACGAGTGGATCTTATACACCGACGGATCAAGAAAAGGACCTGACAGCACTGCTTATTGGGGTTTTATTCTCAAGCAAGGGGATAAAGAGCGCTATCGGCAGAAGGGCAGAACCGATGGCAGTGCACAAGCCGGAGAAGTGACAGCAGTCCTGGAGGGATTGCTGGAACTTGAGAAGAGGAAAATAAAGAGAGCCAGGGTTATAACAGA